>KB673645.1:3183925-3244575 GCA_000349145.1 Anopheles dirus
ATTTTACCTCCTCCAGAAGTGCCTGAATCTTATAAAAATTGCCCAATAGTATCCGGCCAATACAAAGTGTGTCACAATGGCACGAACTTTTTTAGGCACGGATTGAGCAGGCGGTTCGAACAAATCAGAGAATGGAGTTCTTTCACTGTTTTGACCATAGCTAATGTAAATTAAGTGATAGATGCGCCAAATTTTGACAGTATGTTGTCAACAAGTATACATTGACCACTGAATGAATGACCGACCACTGGGTGGCAGGGTGCTCTCATGAAAAATCTAAGCATTTTGTCGCTTTTTTTTAATGCAAACGTTATATACAAAAACAATCGCCAATTTCCGCATAAAGCACTTTTCTTCTTTTCTTCCATACATCATTTGTTGATTGCTTTTTTAAAAAAAGGTCGTAATATTACATTTATTGTTGAAAACAGTTTCACCCGCTTTCCTATCTACAGTGCCGTACCACACAATGCAACCTACTCCTTCACGTCGCCAATCCCGTCCGGATTGATCGCGAACGTCGCTTCACCTTCCGCCAGGCACGGTGAGTCGTATATTTTGCAGATTCTCGACTCTCCTCGACCTTTACGCATATACAGCCGTGTGGTTGAGGCGTGCGCTATGATGTTTCCCCCGATCGGTTTCTTCGGATCCGGATTGAACATGGCCGCACCGTCGACCTGCGCCACGACCTGATTCGTGATCAAAACGGCGACCCCGAACTCATCCGTCAGCCGCAGCAACATGCGCAGGAACTTGGCCAAATGCGTCTGCCGGGCAGCCAGCTCCCCCCGGCCACTGTAATCCGTGCGGTACAGGCTGGTCGCACTGTCGACGATAATGAGCGCGTATCTCGATTCCGCCATCATGGCCGACGCTACCATCAGCAGATGCATCTGGTGGTCGGTGTTGTAGGCACGGGCGTACGCCACATTGTCCAGCACGTCCGCCCCGACCAGCTTGTACCGTTCCGCCGTAGCCAACAGACGCTCCGGGCGAAACGTTCCCTCCGTGTCGATGTACAAGCACTTTCCCTCGCCACCGTTCTGACTGACCGGCAGCTGGCAGGTTACGGCCAGCGTATGGCAGAGCTGGGTCTTGCCGGTGCGGAACTCACCGAAAATCTCCGTGATACTGCCGGTCTCGATGCCACCGCCCAGCAGCTTGTCCAGCTCCTTCGAACCCGTCGTTAGCTGGATGATTTCCGAGCGCTTCTGATGGTACTCGGTGGCCGTGGTGAATCCCATCGGTACGTGTTTCGTTGCTTCCTGCAGGATTTTGTCCGCTTTCGCCTCCGAAATGCCCTTGATTGCGAGCAGCTGCTTTTTCGGCGCATACGCTACCGCTTCGACGGTGTGAAATCCGGCTTCCGCAAGCTTCTTGATGTCCCCGTTCGTAATTCCATTGCCCTAAGAAGCAATTCAAGATCGTTCGATCGGTTAGAAACGAAGAAGGGCCCAATGATGTGTGGCTACAAACCTCCAGCTTTCCTATCAGCAGCGGTCCGTAATCCTCCTCTTCATCCACTGTAGAGGCTGATTGTAACGATTTCTCCATCTGCGCCATTGTAAGGATGTTTTATGCTCAATGTTTACGGATTTGTTGTGTTTGTTGAGGTGCGTTTGCTTGTTTTGATGACGATCGACTGCTTCGCAATTTGGCGCCCTTTATGACGTCTGCGTTGACAACTCTAGCGCCATTCGGAGCATTTAAATTACAAAAACATAAATGCCCGTCGGCAAAATCCTCACTAAAACGATCGTTTGCATAAAACACCCGTACTGCTAGTAGATTTTGGAAACCAACGAATAATGCCAGACACCGTACATGTTTTTACGCGAATTTCAACTTTGATGCACTGTTTGACAGCATCTGTTCATAGCCAAATGTAAACAACGTGTGAGGATGCAGGGTTCGCCTTATGTTCTAGAGTTCAACGGAGGGAAAATAAAATTATGCCAACTTAAAATATGCTCTAAAACCTGCTCTAAAATCTGCTCTAAATGCTCTAAAACCACCTATGCCTGTTTTAGCCAATATAATCTATTTTGTAATTTATTCGTATTTAACAGTACTCTTTTTTTCAATGTATGCACAATACAATATGTATTGCAGAAATTTAAAATTTAAACGCATGTTTATAATGCTTGACAACCACCCCTGCACCAAGGTACATAGATGAAAGGCCGGTCTGCCCAACCAGTGCGCTTTGGCAGGTTGTCGTAACAGATTGCCGGCAGAAGGGTTAATATTTTAATTATTCTGGATGCCTATTTGGGGTTGTTCTGAAATTCATTTTTATTAGAAGCTTTAACTCGGTACTCAATAATATAATCAACTTCATATTACAAATAACTGTAAGTTATTTAAGTACGTATTATAGATTCTATAATAGAAAGGCTTCATAGCTGCTTTATTTTTTCGTGCCGGACTGTTGCCTACAGCAACCTCGGCCGCATATGTCAAGCAAAAAGAACGACGAAGAAAGACGAAAATATTCGCTTGACGTTTGCGTTTGAGTTCGCTTTGGCACCAATCGAAAAAAAGTGTTTGTGCATCCCTCGCGAAAGTGTAAACGTTTTCATCGCTGGCTGCAATAAAGACGCTCGCCACCGCATTGGCCTTCGCCACCGGGAAGTCTAGTGCCGTGTCCACAGCCATCGATCATCTGCATTCCACCGTCCGAACACTATCCGAGGGTGTGCGCCGATTCGCTGTCGGTGGACGTCGCACAGCAGGAGGAATGTCCGAGGAGCAACCAGCGCTGGCTGCTGCTCCGACCCCGCCACAGCTCGCGCCCATGCTGCACCAATGCGTTGGCGGTGAGACGGATGGTGGCGATCCGACGACCCTGGCCACAGCGGCAACGGCGGCAGCCGTAGCTGCCGCCTCATCCACCGTGCCGGCCGCCGGATCCGCGATCGCTAGTGTATCTACCGTCGCGCTGACGGAGCCTGCGTCGGATCCTACCATTACACCAACCATCGGGCCGTCGCCTCCGGCTTCGATTGTGAACGGTGCCGCCGAACCCGATGCGGCTGCTGGGCTGGCCGATTTTCCGCACTACGACGACAGCGAGGACGATGCCGACGAGCCGTACCATTCAGACTCGATCAGCATCGAGCGAATACGGCAGTATCTGTCGGACAAGTTGGGTTTCTACACCGCTGACGGGTTCGACGATAAGGACGGTGCGGGTGGTGCGACGAGTCGACGGGTGCTGGAAACAGTCGACATCGACGGTGTACTAAAGCACTGGAAGAACGGGGGCTTCAAGAAGATCGTCACCATGGTCGGTGCCGGCATCTCGACCTGTGAGTGCCTAGCGCCTGCTGAACATTTTTCCAAACCGGGGTTTGTCCCCTTTCACCTTCTGAAATAACAATTTTCCATCCGAATCTTTGCAGCCGCCGGCATACCGGACTTCCGCTCACCGGACACCGGATTGTACAACAACCTGATGAAGTACAATCTGCCGTACCCGCAGGCCATCTTCGAGCTGGAGTATCTCTACCAGAACCCGAAACCGTTCTTCACACTGGCCAAGGAGCTATACCCGGGCACGTTCAAGCCGACACCGTCGCACTACTTCGTGCGGCTGCTCGAGCAGAAGGGTTTGCTGGTGCGACACTACACGCAGAACATCGACACGCTGGAGCGCATCGCTGGCATCAATGAGGAGAAGATTGTCGAGGCACACGGCACGTTCTACACCAACCACTGTCTGCAGTGCAAGACGGCCTACAGCCTGGAATTTGTCAAGGGTAAGTGTAGTAGTAGACGGAAGGTTCGTTTTATATTGGAAAGATTATGTTGTTTTAAACAGCATAATAGACGGCAGCATTTGTATAATGCTGATACAGTGCCTAGTAACGAGTGTCTGGCTACTTTGATCGTCGGCACATGTATATCTTCCTTGTTATGCACTTGGATTTTATTGGGATTCGCGTATGTTTTGGTGATAGCAGCGCTTTTTTATCTCCAGCATTCAAAGTAAGAAATTAGTTTTTGTTTTTTTTTTTAATATATTGTAATATTTTTAAAGAAATTGTCTCGATTTAAAGTACAAAACCTGAACTAAAACTCTTCGATTTTTTTAAATGAACTTTTTTTCGATTCATCATCACCTTCTGCAACGATAGTACGATATTTATTTCTATAACGAATAAAAGATCGAAATCTAGATTTTTAATTGTTTGTTCAGATTTTTACGTCAGGGTTTTCAAGGACAAATCAACAGTACACATTTACGATGGTATTTCATTATGATATAGCGCACGAACTGTTCTTCATCGATTGATGTGAATTTTGATTACACCATTTTTACATTCCTAGAATTCAAGATATTGAAATTAAAAACGCTTCTGATTTCACATGTTATATGGTCAGGTTATGTTGTATAACAACTCATATCTACACATCTGCATACGATCGATCGTTATGATCGTACACTATGATGACCTTTTCAATTTATATTACTTCCACAAACAACATTTCAATAACATTCAAATAACATTTCATAACATTCATTCAGTCCTGTCGATATATCAACATCCTAAAAGAACCTCCCGAGCGAATAACTAATTCTACTAGGCGCATAAACTTTAGTTCTATGCGAGATGACCTTAGCCTTGTCTTTCTTAACGTTTGCTATACGCCCATCGTCATATATTTGTATACATAATTCAACTATTCTGTTCCATTTTCCGTTACTGTTTCCGGCAGAGAAAATCTTCGCCGACGAGGTGCCGACGTGCCCGTGCGGTGGCGTGATCAAACCCGACATCGTGTTCTTCGGCGAGGGCCTACCGGAGCGCTTTCACATGCTGCCGCACCGCGACTTTGCCGAGTGCGACCTGCTGATCATCATGGGCACCTCGCTGACGGTGCAACCGTTCGCCTCCCTGGTCGAGTACGTGAACGACGACTGTGTGAGGCTGCTGATCAACCGGGACAAGGTGGGCTGCAGCAGTTTCGGCTTTCTGCGCTCGATGATGTTCGGCGAGGGTCTGTGCTTCGATCTGCCCGGCAACCGCCGGGATGTCGCCTGGACCGGCAACTGCGACGATGGGTGCTTCTTCCTCGCCGATCAGCTCGGATGGGGCGTAAGTGTATTGGGAGTTCGCATGGGGCTTTTCCCTGGACCGCTCTGTGATCGTATCTTGTGTTTGTGTTTTTTTTTTCGCAGGATGAACTACGGACACTGATCGAAACGGAGCATGCAAAGATTAAACCGATACGACCGACTCCTCCCATTGTGGCCGTTGACGCTACGGACACGGTCGTCGACATGGAACCGACCCCAATCGCGGACATCCATCTAGGAGACGAGAGCGAGTGTTTGCTGACAGAGGACGAACACTTCAACGACGTAGCCGAGGGTCTTTCAGGACATGAGAGTGGTGTGGTGAGTGCCGACGGGGAAAGTGTGCAAGCGATGGCTACCGATCCGCACCATGATCATGAACCAGCCAACCATCATCATCACCAACATTCGGAACACAACAACCACCACCACCACCATCATCATCATCCACAGCAAGAGCAGCAGCAACAGTCGGACCAACAGCAGCACGAAAAAATGGACGAGCATCATGACCACGAGGTGCTAGAGCAGCCACCGAAGCCGACGGAGGACAAAACTTAATCGAAACGCAACGCGAAACAGTTATCCCTTCAGTAGCGAAACGCACGGTGCAGGAGTACGCTTCCTCGATTGATTACCAGAAGAGTGAAGCGCAAACAGTTATGCAAACCATTTCCCCGTATTTCACTAATTCCAGTTCCGGTTCTATGCTATTCCAAGTCAACACAATTTGCTTGACACTCTGCGTACTCCTCCTACAGGAGGATAATGAAGAAGAAGAAAAAACTACAAATAACACTCACATGTGCACCTTTTAGTTCCTCTTTTCAACACGAAAACGCTCTTACATCGCCTTCAGAAGGGATCTATTAAGCTTTCCCTTCACTTCGGCTAATGTAGTTGTACGTTACGATAGACCAAACTGAAGAAATCGAGCCCTCAAATTTGTAACTCCTTGTAACTCCCTAAGCACAGAAACACATTGACACACACACACTAAAGGCGCACACGAAGCAAATGAAATTGTGTACAGAAAGGTAGGCGAAACATCGAAATGGCAAACTCTCGCATGAGCGCTAGCTAGAATCCCGCGCCTGTTCGATTACTTCCGGTGTATGGTGCACGAAGGATGTGGCATTGCGAACGCAAACATTGAAACAAAAGCAGATGTACACGGTCAACGCCGGTCGATAAGTTAAATAGCGTAAGAATGATATATTTTTATCTTGCACATCCTAGAAAAGCAAGGGCAATAACGAACGAACGGAATGTAAAAGTGGACGACATGTGTCCTTTCTGTCTTCGAGAGAGAAAGAGAAAGAGTAGCTCGTACAGAATGAATCGCGATCACTGAAACTAAACGATTGAACCACTGCGTGGTGCACGAGGCGAAGGAAGGGAAGAGATAGGGGCAGAGGACATTCTGAATTTTGCCAGGAAAAGCGCATCTGTGAGCTTTCGCGAGCATAACCTTACCTATATGGACGGATACAAACACGAATTGGCAGTGAATGTAGGAGACATGGCAGAAAATGCAATACACACACACATAAGAACACACAAACGGATATAAATATAAAACATAGCAATTCATTATTTCTATTGCAGCAGTAGCAGCAACAGCCGCCGCAGCAGCAACAGCAGCAGCAAGCAGTCCAATTTACGACGCTGATATTTGTAATAAACTGGGGCTAATATAAATTCTACGATAAAACATGAGCCAAATTGTTTCTTTGCTACTGTTATTTTCCAATCTCATCCGATGTGATAAATAATTTGACTACGCACTCGTTGGCACATATCACAGGTGAAACATATGCATTAGATGTTAGAAGTACCTCGAACTGAGAGAAACTATTTCTCCCAATATTTTGGTCTATAAGTTCCTTAATTTCTAATTCGGCTTCTAATTCTTCGACTTTAGTTCTGATTTTAGTTTCAATTTAAATATTGAAAATGAACACTCGTCGAAAACGTATCACCTATCCCAGGTTACAAGTAAACTCCAAAACTGATGTTGCACTGATGGATGCAGAAACAAGATATGGACCGTGTACCTTCAGTATGATGAAAGTCTCTAAGGATCATGGACAATGAGTTGAGGACATAACAAAGTAGCCACCGCAAAGTGTCACGTGAGAGTCAACGTACATATGAAGCGTAGTACACGTAGACGAAATCAAAGTAGATGTTTATATAACGGACATAACAAATCAGTTGTTTGCAGACTTTGAACTAGAAACTAGAATAAACTTTTTTACATGGACTTCCTTCCAACACAATGGAGGACGGGAGTGAAATACATTCGGCATGATGTCACTTTCACCGACTCAAGAGATAAGCGTGTGAATAATACAGATCCTGAGAATATAGACGTTAGTTCGTTCAGCGAAAACAACCAACCGGTTAGACCGGATCGTAAAATTTAGGTAAATACTACCCAGTCTCAACGTACACTAAGCTATCGTTCTATCGTTCTCGACCGAGTCAGCATCCTTTTTCGTGATGTTTTTAAAGTGTTTGAATGTATATATGTTTACATATTTGCAAGCCTGGACTTGATAGGAACCTATCATATACTTCAGTACAGTCAGTGTTATAATTGGGAAATAGCAAACATAATGAAGTTAAATGATTCCCAAGAAGAATAATATGAGCTAAGATGAACCATAAAGAAATTAGGAGAAAAAAATGCATAACTCACAGTTTATATGTTTGAAGCAAAATTATTTTTAATGCATTTTAGACCACTAAAAACGTCGATAACTTATGTTGGTGGCATAGAGTCCACAGCACTGGAGTGAACAAGAATCGCCTAGGTAGCGTTTTAGTAGCTTCTGCCAAAGAGCGTGTAGAACTTAGCAACCCGTCCGCAAGCCGGATGGACACACTTGTCCTTGGCCGGATCGATCTTGGCTGGCTGCTCGAACGGAATGCAGAGCGATTTGGCACCCATCGCCGGTGCACCCGCCTCGGCTTCCGCATCGTCCCGCGCACTCTCCGCCTTGATGCGATCCTCGCAGCTGATCTCACCGCAGAACGGTGCCATGATGATGTTTTTCGCCTCGAGGAACTGCAGGAACTCGGCCCACTGCTTCGTAACCTTGGTGTGGTCGTTCAGGTCGCGTTCCGCTCGCTCGTACATGCTGGCGTGGATAGTTTCCAGCAGCTTCGTCAGCTCCGCCGTTGCTTGACCCCGTTTGATCGTCTGCTTCGCGCCATTATCGCGTCGAACCGCCACAAACTGGTCGTTCTGCAGGTCCTTGAAGCCGAGCTCGATACGCACCGGCACGCCCTTCAGCTCCCAGTGGTTGTACTTCCAGCCGGGCGAGTAATTGTCGCGGTAGTCACCTTCGCACCGCACACCCGCCTGCACGATCGTTTTCTCCAGCTCACGGCAGCTGTCGTACAGCCGGCGACGTTCGTCATCGGTGGTGGTTGCCGTGATGCCGCACGGGACGATCACGACCTGAATGCAGGCAACGCGCGGTGGCAACACCAAACCCTGGTTGTCCGCGTGCACCATGATCATCACGCCAATCGTGCGCGTCGTGATGCCCCACGAGTTCTGGAACACGTACTCCTTCTCCTTCGTTTCCGGGTGCTCGTACACGATGTCGAACATTTTCGAGAAGTTTTGCCCGAGATGGTGGCTCGTGGCGCCCTGGATAGCGCGGCCCGACGCCGAGATGTACGCCTCGACCGTGGTCGTGTAATCGCCGCCGGCAAACTTCTCCTTCTCCGTCTTGCGGCCCTTCACGACCGGGATGGCCATCAGATCGGTGTACACCTTCGCGTACAGGTCCAGGATCGTCAGCACCTCCTCATCAGCTTCCTGCTTCGTCGCGAATGCCGTGTGGCCCTCCTGCCAGAGGAACTCGCGAGTGCGCAGGAACGGCTGGGGATGCTTGAACTCCCAGCGCTAGGAGGAGAGGGAAATGAAAATGGAGCATTAAGCTTAGTTTAGCTCGAGGTAAACACTGGAGCTAACTTTGCCAGTAACGGACGCATTTGAATAGCTATTTAAGTGAGTCTCATAAACCTCATGAATTACTGAACTAGGTCGGCAACCGAAAAAAATATTTCTAACTGCTTGCGATCCTAAATAAAATTTGATCAAAGCATGAATAACGAACATAAATGAACAAGTGTAACAACATTCACTTACTACAAGCTGGTCACCCGATCATATTCGGGAGGTTATACAGTATCGGATGAAACAAGTGGATCTAGTGCATAATTCAAATGTTTATGTCTTTCCTAATGAGCACCGATCAGAGTAATGTAATATTGATTAGCAGATGAATCAATAGAAACAAATATAATGGACGATGCTTTCAAATCATACGTACAGTACAAACCATACTGGAACATACTGGAAGCCATGAACGTTCCACAATACATAAATACTTGATAGAATAAAATGTTCATGAAAGAGCAGTCATGAAAACAGACGGATTGCTAGATTACAAAGGTACTCCTGATGACCTACGAAAAAGCCTGCGTACTCGTAGCTGGTTAGAAGAACTCTTCTGCATGCAAACAACGAGATTCAACAACTTTAATGTGCTTGTATGTACAAATACATCAACTTGTTTCTTTAGATCCATATAAGAAATTAAGAATTCCGTTGAAAACCCCTAACCACTTTAGATTTATTTAGAATTAGATTTAGCTAGTAACGAATTGTTTAATGGCAGAAACCATTTCAGCAGTGAATTGATTAACTAGTTTTTAGAAGAAAACACAACTAGTGTTGAATATAGTTACGATCCTGAAAAGTGTGTTGCCATTGTTCATTACTCACCACAACATTGTTCCACTGGTTCAGCCGGATCGGCAGATCGCGATACGACTGGATCCACTTGGCGTACGCCGGATACATGACCGTCTCCGACGTCGGCCGGACGGCGATCGGTTCCGCCAGCTCGGAGTCGCCGCTCTTCGTCACCCACGCCACCTCTGGCGCAAAGTCTGCGATGTGCGTCTTCTCGCGCTCGAGCGCTGCACGCGACACAAAGATCGGGAAGTAGCACTCCTTCACGCCGAGCCGCGTAATCTCCGCATCGAACCAGTTCCGGATCGCCTTCCAGATGGCGAACGACCAGTGGCGCAGGATGTAGCACCCGGACACGTCATAGTACTCGATCATTTCACCCTTTGTGATGACCTGCGAGTACCAGTCGGGCAGGTTGTCCTCCTTGGTGGCTTCCAGCCCGAGGCGGGTCTGCTTCTTCGGTCCGGTACCATCATCCTTAGCCGGTTTTTGTTCCTGCTGTTTGGGCGCTTGCTTCTGATGCTCCTGCTTCGGTTTGGACTCTTTTTTCGGTTTCGATGGCTGTCGAGCAGCGCCACCGGCGGCACCGCCCGGTGGAGCGTAATCCGTACCGGTGAGCTTCTTGTATTCCGCCTTCAGCTCGAGTAGCACCTTGACGGCCGCATCGATCTCCGGTTTCGGAGCTCCGGAACCCTTCAGTGTGCGCACCGTTTCACCCTGCTTCGTAATCTTCTCCGCCAGCACATCCTTCTCCGTTCCGCTCGCTGGACACATGTTTTCTTTGTCCTGCTTGACAGGGGTGGTGGTGGTGGTGGTGGCCGTTGTGACTGGAGTTGCACCCGGTTTCCAGTCCTTTCCTGTAAGTGTCTTATAGTCTGTCTTAAGCTTCAACAGTGCGGCAACCGCCGAGTCAACCGATGCTTTGTCCGCCTTGCCCGCTTTCAGTGCACGAACCTTATCACCCTGGGCAGTAATCTGAGCGAGCAAATCGGTCTCTCCACCGCTGGGTTGGGGTTCTGCCTTCACTTGCACCGGCGGTACGCAGCCCGGTTTCCAGTCCTGGCCTCCGGTCGCTTGCTTGTACTTTGCCTTCAGATCGAGCAGAGTTTTTACCTGCGCATCAATCTCCGCTTTCGGTGCCTTCTTACCCTTGAGATCGCGAACCAGATCGCCCTGGGCAGTGATCTTGTTTATAATGTCCGCAATGTCGGCGGCGCCGCTATTCGCCTCCTTCAATGCACTTGCCGTAGTAGCGGCAGCTGGTGGCGCGGCTGGCGTTGCTGCTGGAGCGGCTCCCGGCTTCCAATCGCTTCCCGTCGCTGTCTTATACTGTGCCTTCAGCTCCAGAAGCGTCTTCACCGCCGCATCAATTTCCGGTTTCGCCGACTTTTTGGCCTTCAAATCTCGCACCAGATTTCCTTGCTCGGCAATCCGGGCGTTGATGGCATCGGCTCCCGCTGGAGCTGCACTGGCCGCCGGTGCTTGCGGCGCTGGAACTGCGCTGGCGACAGTCACTCCCGGCTTCCAGTCGCTTCCCGTCGCTGTCTTGTATTGTGCTTTCAGCTCCAGCAGCGTCTTGACGGCTGCATCAATCTCGGGTTTAGCGGCTTTCTTCGCCTTTAAATCGCGCACCAAGTTACCCTGCTCGGCGATCTTTGCGTTTATCGAACCTGCATCCGCGGAACCGCCGGCGGATGGTGCAGCTGAAGCAACCACAGCCACAGGTACGCAGCCCGGTTTCCAGTCACTTCCCGTAAGCGCCTTGTATTGGGCTTTCAGATCGAGCAACACTTTCACTGCCGCGTCGATATCTGCCTTCGGTGCTTTGTCCGCTTTCAGTTTGCGCACCGTTTCGCCCTGCTGCGTGATGGAGTCGTTCAGTGCGGTTGCGTCCTTCTTGGCACCACTGGTGGAGGCGGCCGCAACGGGGGTGGTTGACTTTGCCGCCGCCTGTTTGGACTTTTTGCTCTGCGCAGGGAAAATGAACAGTGACAAGCGGGGAGGAAATCGTAAGATAATTGTTTTTGTGTTATTGTGTACTTAGTGTACATGCTAAACGGTTCACTAACTACGAATGCATCCAAAAACACTCCGTGACAGCGTGGCGCTCACGTACCGAAAAAGAAAACGCGTTCAAAACGGTTTGTGGATCGCTACTGATAAGATATATATTTCATTAAGATTGCTACAGACTGAGCACCATCAACAATCGCGAACGATACAACGAGCAACGTGTCACAGACGCCGAAGCACGACTGCTCCATCTCCCCACAAGACATCAGCGAAAGCACCGCAAACGCAAGAATTACGCGCAGAGGGAGAGCAATGAACATAACGCCAACCCGTTCCCTCTTGCTTACTTGCTGGAGCTTGCTTTGATCGTACATTCGCATCACCATGCCACTAATACACACAAAGGCATCACTGAAGGCGCCAACACTGCTCCACGCAACATATGATCGTGGTTGCATGTGAGACGAAGAAAAATACTCTATTTCGAAACTGTGGTTAGTGTGGTTTTAAATGTTTGTTTAATATTGATTTTGATGTTATAATATGTTGGCTAATTGTGATTGTAGATTCAAACTTCAAACGAATATAATTAATAATTGGAAATCAAACAACATTATCTGGAATCTTCGATTTGTAGTAAATGTGGACAAAATCATTGAAAAAACTCGTATTCGATTTGAGGTGCGATACGATTCGATTCGAGGTGCGATTCGATTTGTAGTAAATGTGGACAAAATCATTGAAAAAACTCGTATTCGATTTGAGGTGCGCAAATTGCATCATGCGGTTGAATTGTTTAATTTTATTCAGTGGATTAAAAAATAAAACAGAGCAAGGCATATTTAGTTGTCAAACTTAAATTGTTGGAATTAATTATCAAATTCAGTTCAATTATTTATTATATAGGATGTTGTGGCTTGAATTGATGATTAAAAATATATAAAAAAAACTGTCAAATGCTTAAAGATAAGTTATGCTCGACCCTTTTAAGAACCAAGTTTATGCCAGGAAGGATAACCACAACAGTATTTTCAAAAGCACCCTTAGCTTGGATGCTTGGATAGAAATTTGGATTATGTATTGGCATGTGCCATTCTTTGCAAATATTTGGCTACAGAGAATTATAGCAATGCGAGATTAGATATGACGACTCATTAGGTTAGATAGAAGACAGAACCATTAAGGCATTTTCCAATCTTCAGTGGTAATGGACTCTAATCGATTAATTTATTCTCTTCTAAGCACATCCGTAGGTCATATTCTTTCAACATATACCTAGTTCTAGCTATAACTCAACATCACCAAAGAAGATTCATCTAAAAAATGACCACATTATTATCGAAGGATGACACTTCTCAAATATCATCGATTCATATTCATCATATTCGGGCCAGATCCCACTCTTCCAGGACAAAATCATCGTTTTGAAGAGCCGGGTGAACAAAATGTGGATTCGTATTCTAAATTGAAAGCATACTTTCAAACAACAACAATGAGCGGTATTTGTCGGAATGCCGAGAGTAACATGATCCATAGGATGAACTAATACTCAGATGGAAACATGAGTGAAGCAGAATCAAGGGATTCCGAAACAACGGCGAATGTCAGAATTTAGTAAAGCAGCAATCTGAATGTTCACGGTACCTTAAAATGAAGTTGTCACTATCTAGTGGCATAAACGAATGTCCGTATAGAGGGTGTTAACCATTATTCATTTGACTTACCTCTCCAGCTGCTTCTTTTTTCGGAACATTTGCTGTTGGGACAGCGGTGACGTGGCCGTCAGGAATAGCAAACAAAACGATCGGGGTCTCGGCACCACTAAACTCACTGGCTGGCTGATATGCCTGATCGACCTTGAAGAAACCACGACGCTGGAGTTGAATGATATCTCCATTTTTCAGTTTCCTTAGTTCTGGGTCACCCAGCATCGGAACCTCGGTCTGTAATGGACGCAAACATTTAGTTAGAAACTTCTGTAAACGACTCCCGGCTACCGTCACTTTCTACTTACCCTCGTTTGGTGACCGATGTAGTTCTTAAAGTCTTCATCCTTTCCTAGCACGGGCTTGCTGATGATGTGGTCGAAGTATACACAGTAAGTCGGTGTGTACTGATCCGCCGGCAGATCGCAAAGCCACGTCAGTTTGAGCGTTTTCTTGTAATCCTTGTTGTCCAGATTGGGAGTGGCGTCAATCGACACCGGAACCCCATCGGCACCCCGGTGCACTTTCGTAATCATCAAATTGCCCCAGTTGATGAAGGTGGCATTTTCGCCCTCCTTCAACTCCTTCGCGTCGGCCAAGTCAATGAGCACACGCGGCCCGTAGTGGACCGTTTTCATGCCAATGTCGGTGTTCTTCGGGTGCACCGCTGCCTGCATCGTTCCCAGTTGCACGCCGGCCACGTTCACCGGCACGCGCTTTTCGTTCTCAAGCGCCGTGTAACGCGGTGCAATCGGATCAATCACCTTCTTGTTGAACGCCCAGATCTTGTCCCACTCCATGAAAACGACCGATTTGCTCGATCCTTGTGCGATAATAAACTCGCGCAAACCTTCGACCGTCATTCCCCGTCGCAGGATGCCGCGAACGGTCGGGAAGCGTGGATCATCCCAACCGTCGACCAGTCCCTCAGCGACGAACCAAGTCAGCTTTCGCTTCGACAGTACCGTGTTGGTCATGTTCAGCCGACTGTACTCCCAGATGTACGGACGACGCAGGCCCAGCGCCTCGATGAACCAATAGAACTGTTCATCTCGATCGTGATACTCCATCGTACGCAAGGTGTGCGTTACGTCTTCGATCGCATCCACGATTGGGCAGGCAAAATCGTACGTCGGATACACTTTGTACTGCGTTCCTGTGCGGGGATGCGGTTCGTTTTTGCACCGGTAGATGGTGGGATCACGCAAACACCCGTTGGGAGACGCCATGTCGATCTTTGCCCGCACGCAACACTTCTGGCCGGCCTCGGAGCCCTTCACCATCTCGGCCCACATGGCGAGGTTGCGTTCCGGCTTGTTTGTACGATTCTTCGACTCCACGCGCTCCTCACGCTCCTTCTTCATCTGTTCCGGTTCCGTGTCGTCGACGTACGCTTTACCCTCCTTCAGCAGCCGCACACAGTAGTCCAGCATCAGATCGAAGTACTGAGACGTGTGCGTGAACAAATCTGGCTTGATCTGAAGCATCTCCAGGTCCTCCAGAATCACCTTTTCGAAGTGTACGTTCTCCTTCGCTGGGTTTGTGTCGTCGAAACGCATGATTAGCTTGCCCTGGAACGCCTGCTGGTAGTACTGATTCAGCAGCGCCGCTTTGGCATGCCCAATGTGCAGGTAGCCGGACGCTTCCGGGGGAAACCGCACCACAACCTTCCCCATCTCGGCCCCCGGTAGATCGACGAATTTTCCCTGCTCGCGCTTACCATCCGTACTGCCCTTATCGGGCGAAGGATCCTTCTTCGTCGTCCTCACGGCGGAGGAAGCCACAGCCGCGCGCAGTTCACTGTCGTGCTTGCGCAAAGCTTCCTTTGTGCACGGTTGCGCCAGCATTAGGTTGTACCAGCGCTGCACGTGCAGCGGAATACCAATTTTCTTCAGTTGCTCAAACCGAACGTACAACTCGTTGAACACGGCCAAATCGGCGATCGTCAGATGGTTAGCGACTAGGTACGTTAGCGGTCCGAGACACTTGTTCAAATACTTCAGCTCGTCCGATGGGTCCTTCTCCATCGAGAGCGTGTACGTCAGCCAGTGATCAATCTGCGTACGCTCGATCGGTGTTTCACCGTACAGCCGGAACGAGGGTGCCGCCCGGGCCAGGGCACGCAGCACATCGTTGTTGGTGATGCAAGCGAGCGTACGGGTGGAGTAAGATATCGACGTCTCATTGCCCCAGCGTACTTCCACCGGATAGGCCGGACGTAGCAGTTCCGCTGCGATTAGTCCACCTGCATAGAAGATTTCGTCAGCCTTCGTTAATAGCACGAACTATTTTTACGACCGGCACACCATCTCGAGCGCCGGACCCTCTGCATGCTTTTCACTTTCACTTACCTACTGCCGCGTTCGATTGGCTGCATACGAAGGTGGATACCATGTTGAACAACGTCTGAATTTATCCCACTACCCGAACAATTTTAATTTGTCCGCAAGTGAAAATCTTCAAACAATTTGCACGAAAACGACGGACACGCGGCGGTTGACTTGGCTCGAAGGTAATTCTTCTTCTTCTTGTTTTTCAAATGCTGTCAAAAAACACATAAACAATGAAAAAAGCTACACGAAGAAGAACAGAGTATATAACAGCTCGTATAACAGTTACTACCATACCTCTGTTCTGGCATTGTCCAGTTTAAGTGGGCTGCACACTGAATGTTGTGCAATTTTTATTCGTTCTGCTTTATTTTCAGTTTTTTATCAACTTTTCCGTCGCTTTATGGTATATGTGTTTCATCTCACAGTTGTTACAATCGCTGTAATCATCGTTACCTTTGAATTATTCAATTTTTCCTTTCGATCGACAATCATTTTTCCGAAATAAATTTATTGTTTACTTGTTTGACATTATTTTCACAAACAGTACTTACTGAGCTATCTTTAATTAATATTGATCTGCACAACTCATGGTGTCGTTTTTTTTAAATAACTCGGTTGTATCTCTCTCGCCCCGCAATAACATACAATGCACTAGCGCCAGGAAGAAAACATTCGACACCACCTTGGAGTATAGTTTAATATAAAGAAAATAAATTATCCTAACCATCATTGCGTAGTCCAAACGTTTCCAAATCGAACAGAAGCGTCTGTGAAACCAAACAGTCGGCCGCTTCGGGACAAATTCCAATTAGGACATCTGCGTGGCTGTAGAATTCTTCCTTCAGCGAGATTACTATCGTCTGTAAATTGGTCGTTTTTTCTCGAATATAGGAGGCTACCTTGCCGATGTTTGTGTTGTCGAGGGCAGCGTCGATTTCGTCCAACACGAAGAACGGAGCCGGTTGGAAGCTGTGGATGGCAAACAGGAGAGCAAGTGCAGCGATCGTCTTTTCGCCTCCACTAAGATTGCTCATGGGCTGAAATCGTTTACCGGGTGCTACACAATTGTAATTGATACCGTCCAGATAGGGTTCCTCGGGATTGTCCGGGCCCAGATAGGCCTGAGCAGCTTCGTTTCGCGACAGCTGTTTGTAAATAGCATCAATAGCATCAGAAATGTGATTGCAGCAGTTTGTGAACAGACTGCACCTTTCATTTTTAACTTTCTCGAAAGCTGCTTTCGCTTTTTTCGCTTTTTTGCGGGCAGCTTCAAACTCTTCGTTCGTCGATTGAATCTTCTCCGTTACGCGATCCAATTTTTGCATCGCCTTCATGTTGGGAGTTTGGATCTTTTCAAGCGTATCCAGTTTCGCTTGCAGTTCCTTCGCCAGGGAATCACCACTCTTTTTTATCTGATCCGGATCGGAGAGATTCTTCAGGTGGTGTTCCAGCTTATGATAGTCTATTTCAATACGGCTTTCTCGCTCGTACGTAGATCCACTAGTACCATCAGCTGCATAGTCCCCACCTTGGCCTCCCTGCTGTGGTTGTGCCTGCTGCTGTTGACCGATATCATCCATGGAACCATGTTTGAGAGGTATTTCGATAGCGTCCATCTTAGCTTGCATCAGTATGTTGTGCCTTTTGCTCTTCATCGTCTCGATTCTGGCCTCAATGTTTGCTATGCTCTGATGTATGGCCGCCAGTTCCTTTGCCAAGGCCTGCACATCTCGTCTTGCCTTCGACATATCCTCATCCGTTTGATCAACAAGGGCTTTATGTGCCGCTTTTTCCTGTTTCATCAGTTCGATTTTGTCCTTATCTTTCTCTATATCTTGACGCTGACGCGCTTCCGCCTGTTTAAATGTTTCCAGCGAATCTTCGTCATCCTGCACGGCTCGCTCCCAGCGTTGCACGTTTTTAGAGGTATCTTTCGAACGTTCGAACTCGAGATTGTTGTTAATTCTATCAATCTGCTGCTCAAACTCGGCACGCTTTTTTGCTCTCTCCTGCTGCAAAACAAGCTCACGTTCTTCGAACTGCCGAATGTTGGCAACTCCAATGCGTGCGCAAAATTCGGCGTACACATCGTCTTCCACGTTGTTCATGCTTTCTTTGATGTCCTGAATCTTCATATCACGCTGCTGCATTCTTCGCTCGATTTCACTGATCTTTGGACCAATCTTATCCAACTCGCGGGTGAAATCTTCCAGCTGCTTATCGTAGTCTTTCATATTCTTTTTGGATGTCTCCAAGTCGTTTAGGTTGTACTTTAAACGGTTTTCCAGCCCACGAATTTGGCTCTCCACAGTCGTCAGTTCACCTTGACGTCGCGTTTTCTTCATTACCTCCTTCAGCTCCTCGGTAATCTTTTCCTTTTGTAGCTTCAGCTGGGCCATATGTTTCTCATCCCAGCGTTTTGCCTTTCTGGCAAGATCGTGGCTACCTCCGGAGATAATGCCTGACTTCTGATAGAATGTTCCATCCAGAGCCAACGCATCGTACCGGCTGCGATCAATTTCGTATGCCACCTTCATAGCGTCGTCTGGTGTTTCGCAAACCAGTGCATTGTTTGTGGCAAAGAGAACGGCTGGCTCGATTTCGGGAGGACTAAATTTCAGTACATCGTATATAAGCTTCACATTACGGGGTTCTTCAATATTTCTGAAAATAGAAAAAAAGAAAACATTTATTAATCAGGATAAATGCGTGATAACGAGCGTAAAGAAAAGGAATTATGTTAGGTGCTGTCAATTAAAACGTAAATAATAGTATTCTTTACATTATATCCAATACTAAGCATATTATACTGTAACTTTATTAAGGTATTGCTCAAAATTTAATATTAACATATAAATTCATACTTCAAGACAGTCGAGATAAACATATGACCAAAGTGCTACTTATACATCACAGGTTGTTGGTTCGAATCTCAACTTGCCCTTTTAACTTATGCATGATTTTCCTTTTCGTTTGCTGTCTCTTGGCTACACTAATAACTTGCAGTAGAAAAAAAACTTATATTTTTGGCTTGAACTGTCGATTGTCGCGCAACAGGAAACTGTTATACATCACGCGACATCATCTTTCTTTTTTCTGCGCATATGCCTATCTCTTTCATGCGCCCTTTGACGTTTAGCACTGTCATGTTGACATATTTTTCCTTGCCAGATGACAAAATGAAAAATATTTAGCTAAGCCGAAGCGTAACTATACCAAAAAGCAGCAGCGTTTAGTTATCGATAAACATAAATCAATAATCGACCCTTGCTCAAATTTATAGCATATTGTTCAACACAACACCGTCCGCTGCGCTCAATGGTGTCCAAATAGTGATTTGTTCGCTTCGCATTTGTGCTGTCTGACCGCACGTCGGCGCTCCTCGCCTAGCGGACAGGGGCACAGGTTGCTGGATTCGTGGTTGGAAATAGAAGCTACGAAATAAAACACACACTGCGCTTCCCATTTTCAATGTCAAGAGAACACAACAGAATGAACAGTGTGCTGCCGCCCTTCGTTACGGCGATAGATATCAACGAAATTGAACAGATTGCCGTAAGTATGGGTTCCAAGCTACCAACCACAACAACAGCGGCTATCTTTCGATAAAAAGCTGGCATAATTTTCTGTTGTCTCCTTTTCTTCTCATATCCGCGCGCAGACCGTGGGGAAAGGTTCTTACGGTACAGTGATAAAGGCAAAATGGAGGAACAAATACGTCGCTGTGAAATACATGGAAGTTATTTCCGAACACGCATTTACTGCGGAAGTGAGCCACCTTTCCCGTGTCGCGCATCCCAACATCATCGAGCTGTACGGTGCATGCACGGAGAAGCCACACGTCTGTCTGGTGATGGAGTACGCCGACGGTGGTTCGTTACACAAAGTTTTGCACTGTAGACCCCGTCCCGTCTATACAGCGGCGCACGCCATGAGTTGGGCGCGACAATGCGCTGAGGTAAGTTAGAATGATGGATCAGAACGGTCAACAAAACAATTATTCCCTACTCGCTTCACAGGGTGTAGCCTATCTGCATGACATGACACCGCGGCCCATGATCCACCGAGATCTGAAACCACCCAACCTGCTGCTGGTCAACGATGGAACGGTGCTGAAGATATGCGACTTCGGTACGGTCACGGACAAATCGACGCTGATGACAAACAACAAAGGCAGCGCGGCGTGGATGGCACCGGAAGTGTTCGAGGGTTCCTCGTACACGGAAAAGTGTGACGTGTTCAGCTGGGGCATCATCCTGTGGGAGGTGATAGCGCGGGAGCAACCGTTCAAACACATCGACACGTCATACGCGATCATGTGGCGCGTGCACCAGGGCAGCCGACCGCCACTGATCGAACACTGTCCGAAACCGATCGAGCAGCTGATGATCCGCTGCTGGGCCAAGGACCCCATCAGCCGACCAGCGATGAAAGAGGTGGTGACCATCATGAATGAGCTGTGTAAGATGTTTGCCGGTGAGAATGAACCGATCGGCAGTGAGGTGCTGCCCGAAGATGAGGTAACCATTGGGTGCTGTGCTACACTCCCACCGTTGGTCAAAACCGTCCCCTCATGCAAAATCCAATCCAATATGCTTTTTCCCTGTCTACAGGACGATTCCTATGGGGTGGACTATTCCCTCGGCAGCAACATGTCCGAAGGCATGGAACATGGTACCGATACAAACAACAGCCGCGGCACGATCACCAACAAAAACACCGTACAGCGAATACTGGACATGCCAAGGGACAGCCCGCTGCGAAATGTTTCGCCAGCCCTAATGCAACCGCTTCAAATTGAAGTGAATCCGGTAAAAGACCGTTCTAGTTGAAAACTAGTTTGAAAACAATGGAATGGATGGAAATTGATCAAACACCATTATTCCCATTTTAGTTCGATCAACCGATGGAGCTGGGAAACAGTGCCTTATACACAGGTAAGTGAAATGATTAATCCGGTTGGGCAAATTGATGAAATGTTCGTAGTTTGAAGAATGATGCATACAAATCAGTATAATTAATTTGAATCTCAAGCCGGATAAGCAGAATTTCGATTGCGTGGAATATTCTCTTTCTACTTAATTGGTACGTGTTGAGTTTTTTTCCGTATCATTTTTTTAAAACTGTAATCGATCGACCCTACTATTCTATACGAAAATGTTCCAAAACATTACCTTGCAAAAAAATGCAAGAGTTAATTTGATAAAACTATGTAATGAAGATTGTCAAGTAACTTTACTTGACTTAAGTTTCTTCTGCACACTGTACTTCCCAGGAACGAATGTTTTTCAATATACATTAGTGTATATATGCAACAGTGTTAATTGGAGTTCAATAAGCTAAAATAATAAGCAGAAAGTAGGCAAGATCGTCCTCATCGTAACGTTCATAAAGAGAACTAAATGAAATCATATAGCTCCTTCTCCAAAGCGAACCGTATACTGCGAGCGTTCTCACTCAACACTATGCTTACGCTTCCGACTTGCACTAGCACCATTCGATGCATCACGGTCCGGCTGCACGTGCAGCCGCGTCTACGCGGTGGCGTGCGTGTCCGCGTTCATCGCCCAACGCTGGCCAATGCGCAGCAGCGTTTGCGCATGTGGTCGTTGCCCCTCAACAAACGAAACGTGCGACGATATTATTATAAAGCGGGAACCCATATGCGTTCGACCGACCCCGCGGCGTTTGATGATGATTATACGCCAGTCACAAATTTTCATTCGCCTCCCGTGTGACTCACGCCGTTCGAATTTCCCACATCGAAGCATGCGGCCAGCACCCACAGACACAGACGGGTGCGGCGCACAACACGCACGCACCACAGCTAAAACCCTATCCGTAATACAACACTGCGGGATGCCGGGAGGAGGCGGAGAAGCAGGACGGAGTGCGGTGTGTGTGTGTGTGTGTGTGCAATACAAACTGCGGAAAAATTACTCATACCTATTTTTAGCGGAATGTAATTTATTTTTTGTTTTGAACTATATGAGCCGAACGCCGAGCAAAAACAGAGCGTCTTAGTCGACTGCCGCCACCACCGCGACCGCCGCCCCCTCCACCACCGGAACCAGCTGCAAACCATCCCGAGATTGATGCTCCGCGGGAGAACAGCTCTCAGTACCGAGGTGTTGAGTTGGCAGCGAATAATGAGGGATTTTCCGATCTGCTGATATTTATATTTTCCCTCCGGTGGTCGCCGTCCCGTTTCCCAGAGAGATAGTTTTCCACGCCTCCCCACTCGGTTAGTCCTCCCGACCTGACCGATCAGATACTTTTGGCCGTTTGCACTATATGTTTCCCCATCGAATAGCCCAGCAAGAGAGTCAACTGGTCACCATTTCTTGTGCCTTGAGGGGCCAACACTGGTCTCTCGTACGTGCGGTGAATCGATGTGTACTCTTGGTTGTCCCCACCCCCACCCGCCTGTTGCCTCCCGGCCTGGTCTCCCTGCCACAGTGGATTCATTTCCTTGTTGAAGCCGCGCGTTAAAATACGCTCAAAATTTCCACGAAATGACCCATTCGCGCGCGCACGCTCCCTCTCTCTCCCGACTGGTCCGAGAACGGAGCGGCCGCCAAACACGAGATTTTCCTGCACCGATGTGTGTCTCATCGCCAGTGTGTGGCATTACCTCGTACAAATCCCATTCGTTACTTGCGTGTGAGCAGCTCGAGCTCCTCTGTGGTGCGCATAGGTCCAAATGTGTCTAGGAGAACAGCAGAAAACAACGAATATTGTGTTTCACACGCGATTGTTAGCAACGGAAGGGCACATCCGAACCGGATAGTGGTAGTGTTACCGGGGACACTTTTCTACGATGAAGTGCTCACATTAAGGATGGCAATAGATCGTTACGGTGGCCTAAACATAGCCTGCAATCTCACTAACGAAACGAAAAACAGATCCCTGGATCGAACGATTCTCGGTAGAGTGTAGTGTGTCTCGACAACAAAATCCGGAGCCTGTCCCAGATGTAATCATTTATTCGAGCAAAAAGAACAAGTTCGAATCACGCCCCTGCGAGAACGCAGGGAGTAAAAAGGATACGTGTGCGGCTCTCTTCGCTCTAACCGCTGTCTTGTGCGATCACCATCCTAGGTGGCTGTGAAGCCGACCTTTTTGAAGGCCGCCAAACGAACGTAACTACGACAAATTTGCTCTGTCGTAGAAGCAGCAGCGGCAGCGATTTGCCTCCGTCGAGATTAATCATCCATCTGGCCCCACAAGGAGGGCGAGTGTTGTTGCGATTCTCTCCGCACCCTACCACCGCCGCCGTTTGTTTATTGTTCTTCCGTTGATGAACTGCGCGCTACTACTACGCGAAAGGATTTTCATTTCTCGAGTGCAATAAAGCCGCGAGCAAGGAAAACGGTTACTAACATGAGTGTACGTACACCCCGCGCGTTACTGGTTCATTCGAGGGTGGCCCATGTAGAGCAGTGAAGCAGTGAGCGAGTGACCGGTGACGATAAACACACGAATTTACATAAGCCAGCGCACCGCCGCGTACCCCAACAAAATTCGAAAGCAGCAAAACAAGAAAAATCCCCTTTTCCGAACGTACCGTACCGCTTTTATCAGGTGTGCGGATCGGGATTTAAGGCACGGCGCACGGTAACTACTGCGGATCACAAGCACACACACACACACACACACACCATAATGTGCGACAGTGTCACATCGACGGTCATTTCGTCTTCTAACGCTTCCAGTACGCTCCAAAGTTGTTGGATTGTGTACAGTACGTATAATTTTGGATGGGGAGGATGTTTCTTTTTTTTTAATATACCTTTTTCCAAAGCAAAAAGCAATTAGATTGATTTCATTTTCTAGAAATTAATGCTAAACATGTGTTTGCATTCTCTTCACTTTTAGCCAACAACCAGGGCACGGAAGGACTAACCGTTACCAAATGCACAAACGCCCCGACGGACGGTGTGAGCAGTATCAACAGTTCGATAACGTTCAGCAACCCATCCACAGTGCCACCGGGCGGTACAGCCCACGATCCCGGCAGAATGGCCAACGTTCCCCCGGCGGGTGAAGAAGAGGACGAGCAGGAGGGAGAGCGGGAGGAGGAAGACTCGAAGCGAGGCGACGCGGGCGGATCGAAACAGAGCGAGGCAGCGCTCGGTGATACGCTGTACAGTATTTTGGATCCCAATCTGCGACCCCTGTCGCCGGTTCCCAACAATCCGCTCTCGGAACAGATACACGCCGAGCATAAGCGGTTGGTTCAACGGTATTTTGAGGTGAGTGAGCCTCAGGGCATGTTACGAGCATAGAGGAGTGACGCTATATGCCGCCTCTCACGTTCTATTTTGCAGTTTGAAACACAAATCGTCACTAGCATGGCGCAAAGTGAAATGCTGCAAAACAACATGCAACCGGCCGAGCTGCAGCTAAAGAAGGCGTACATCAAACGGCTCGAGGAACGGGTAAGGAGTTGGATCAAAATGAGTTAGGAACGCAGTGATTAATAACGTCCCCCACACACACACCTCCTCGTCCCATACTAGGAAGCGCTACTGAAGTTTAAGGCCAGTCTGCAGAAGCAGTTGAATGAAAAGAATCGACAACAGCAGACGAGACAACAGCAACAGTTTCATCCACCGCCGCTGAATCGACAGGAGTCGGACTCGGAGTGGGTGATCATACAACCACAACCGGAAGCTAGACCAAAGACAGACAACCATCACTGATGCGGCGCGAGCTAATCTTAAGCAGCTAGAGTAATAAAATTTGTGCCAATATCCGTGCCCCCTCCCGTTCCTTTTGGATCATGGCGAAGCCACCTCGCATCACGCACTCACCTGAGCCGCTCCTTCAGCGGTTTTTTCTGCAGGTAATCCAGCGGAAGGAACGTTTCCACATCCAGCATCTTTTCCTTCAGGATCTGGATGCAACGGCGCGCGGTCTTCTCCGTGTCGACGATGATGGCTTCCATGTACTTGCCGAGCACCTTCGTGACGGCGACGTTGTAGCGCTTGTGCGTCGGCTGACACATGTTGATCATGCGATCGTACACGCCGGGCACCTCCAGCTTGAACAGCTCCACCACCTCCTGCTTCTTCTTACGTCGGGCGTCCTCGTGCTTATCGATCTTGGCGTCGCCCAGCTGCTCGCGCACATTATCCAGCTCTAGCTGCAGCTCGTGGATGCGCTCCTTCGAGGTGCCCACGTCCTGGCTCAGCTCCGCCTTGATGCGCTTCTGCTCCTCCAGGCCCAGCTTGCTCGTCTTGATGTGGTCGATGAGCTTCTCCTGCCGCTTCAGCGCTTCGTTCTTCTCCGACTCGATCTTTTTGTAGTTCTCCTCGATCGCCGCCTTTTTGTTGATTTCGTTGTCCAGCAGATCCTGGTCGGATTTCTGCTCCCGGTTGACCGAGTCCAGGTGGATGAGATATTTGCCCGAGGTGGCATCCGCCTTCTGCTTCAGCCGATCGTACTCCTGCACCAGATCGCGCTCCAGGTGCACGTTGCTGCCGCGTTTCTTCGACTCCCCGGCGACCTCGTTCTCGAAGGCGGCCCGTTTCACCTCCACCTCGTGCAGCTCGTCCTCGAGCTTCTTGATGTCCGCCTGGTGCGCTTCGTCCGCACGGCGGGCCTGTTCGAGCGTTTTCAATGCCCCGTCGAGCTTCTTCTGCGTGTGCGCTACTTTCTCCTTCGCCTTGATGAACATCGGGTGACGCTTGCTCATCTCCGCCTCCACCTCGCGGATCTCCTGCTCCTTCTTGGCCATTTCGCGCGTCATCTTGCCGAGTTCCTTTTTCTTCTCCTTCAAAATTTCATCCGCCTCCTCCTTGCGCTTCTCGATGATGTTCTGCTCCTGCTGCTTGCTTATTTGGTCCTCCTTCAGGCGCTTGGATTCCTTCTCGTTGTGGTACAAGCGGAACAGCTGGTAGTGTACTTGCTTCTCGCTGCACTCTTGCTTCAGGCTGGTGTACCTGTCAGCTTCCTGCTTCTCGAGCTTCGCTTCCTTTCGCTCGGCGGCTATTCCCTTCTTCTTCTGGTACGTAAACTGCGTTTCCTCTTCGGCCATTTGCATCTCGTGCTTCAGTCGATTGTACTCGTCCTTCAACAGACCCGATCCACTGATCTCCTCAAACAGCGCCGTACGTTCTTTCGCGTTCTTGATGGCAATGCTCTCCACCGCACCCTGGAACACGAGAAAGTTTTTCGCCTTCACGTTGATGCCGATTTTCTCCAGCTCTCCCAGGTAGTGCTGCGGCGACACGACGGAACCGTTGATCCGATACTCAGAAGAGGCGTTTATAACAGACCGCTGGAAGTTCTTCTCCACCTCGCCCTCCGTTTCGCTAGTGATAATGAACCGAGCCATAACGGATGCACGGTTCGAAACGGGACGCCCAATCGAAGCACCATTGATGAGATCCGTCAGCTTCCGTACGCGGAGGCTGTTTGTTTTCTCACCCATCACGAAACTGATGGCATCCATGAAGTTGGACTTTCCTGCAAACCGAAAAGCACAATGAGAACACTGTAATGCAGACGCGCAATGCAGCAGCACCTACCAGACCCGTTGGGGCCAATTACAGCCGAAAATCGCTTCAACTGTCCAATCGTGGTGCGGCCTCGGTAGGACTTGAAGTTTTCCACTTCGATACATTTCAAAAACGCAGACATTTTGCCACACAGTTAACTTCTCCTAGGGCCGGCGGTGAAGAACACGTCGCTGCGGAGAAACGTGATGCTTTTCACGCATAAATCGACAGCTAAACACAGGAAAACAACGAATTTTATTCTTTCGCGTCGCGTCGAGAACAACAACACCACGGCAAACAACAATATGGCGCCCGAATTTTCTGCAAGTAAAAACACCAGGTTAGCTCATTGTGAAAGTTGTTTGAGGGAAGCTCGTGTCAAATTGCAGTCCGTTTGTGCTTCCCGTCTATCTTATCCTGCTAAAATTGCCGGTTTTTGAGGAAATCAATACTGAATACATTTCACCCTTGATTTGAGACAGAAATCGAAGATTGGATAACATTGCAAGCTTTTCCGCATATGCAAAGTGATGGTGTGTGAATGCGCAGGTAAGGATTTGCTCTGGGATCGGTAGCATGATAACATAATACAATTCTCCTTCGTAAAATCGAACCAAACACTCCATTTCAATAGCTGAGGTTAAAGTTTAACTAAATATATGCATTCGAGAGTATTGCATGCCGTATGCAAAAATACGAATCGATATATATTACGCCTCGATGTACAACGGCGTATAATAGTTTTTGTATTGAATTTGACGTTTGTTTATCCTAGTGCACGCCCTATGAGTAGAGACAGCGACAAGTCACCAGATTTGCCACCAAAACATAATCCCACTTTAGGGACCCACTTTAGTTGCTAGGGACCCACTTTAGTTGCTTTTTTTGGTTTCGTGAAAACAACACCGGTCTAAAATGAAAATATGATTGTAACTAGCCGATGATCGAAGCTAATTTCTACTCTACCTACAGATACCTGGACACCAATACGAAAGAATGAAGACCACCTTCCATTCCATCCCATCACAGAATCACATGCATACACTCACGCACATAGTCAGGTTCTTATAGTCATCGCTAGAACACGGATCGTGTGGGGAACGAACGTAATGTGTGGCTGTGCTTTTTTGCTTTTTGTTTTCAGAAGCTTGAAACATATGCCGCTTTTGCTGGTATAAATACTTCCGTACGAACATCGAACAACCTGTTTCTGCTACCAAAATTCCGGTGAGATGTTACCAAATTCTGGTGACATGTTACCAGAAAATTCACCGTTTTTGGTGACTATCTGCTGTTTGGGCGGCCTCATAGTGTTTTTGGTTTTTTTTTCTTATTTTGACGTCTCTAGACGTCAGGTTACCTGGCACATCGTTTTATATTGAAAGCAAAAAAAAGCAAAAGCGCAAAGTAAAACATTGCACAGCAAACATTCTGTGATAGCGAGAATAGTTATACAAATCGTTTCACTCCGTTTTAACCCCACTGAGTCTTAAACTATGTCCAACAAATACGAGTAAGTAGTTTTCATCAAGTCAAACCGGCTCGATCGTGCCAGCACCACCGGGCGGCAGGATGCGGCATCGTGAGGCAACAACATTGGCTCCTCTTTCCGCTAGAAACCGGAAGAAATTTGCGTACGGAAAACAAGCCAGCCGTTGTAATTCACTGTTCAATTGTTCACCCCTTCAGAATCAGACCATATGCCAGCGACAGTGACGATAGCGGAGACGAGGAGGCGGATTTCGATGTGGACAAGCTAGAACCACTGGAAGCTGGACCCGGAGAACATAAGCTACAGTACACCTACTGTTTATGGTTCGGCAAAAAGGGATCACATCGAGCGGCGGTAGGGTGTTTCGTTCGTCCTAGTTGATTAGCCAAGAGCTTGGTCGAGCTAAATTCCGTTACGTGTTCGTTTCCAGGAGTACGATAAATCTCTACACTTCGTCGGCCGATGCGCCAGCGTCGAGCAGTGGTGGTCCCTGTACTGTCACCTCGTAAAGCCAACCGTATTAAAACCTTACCGGAGGTTGCATTTGTTTAAGGTAAGCGTGGCGGGAGGCGGGCGCATTACAAGCGTGTTGCTCAATGCTGGTCCTTTTTCAGAGCGGAATCAAACCCATGTGGGAGGATCCGGGCAACTCGAAAGGGGGCAAGTGGGTGATCCGATTGAAGAAGTCTAAGATTGACCGCGCCTGGGAGAACGTGTGCATGGCGATGCTGGGGGAGCAGTTTCTGGTAGGATCCGAAATCTGCGGCGTCGTCCTGTGCACCCAGTTCCCCGAGGACGTGCTGTCGGTGTGGAACCGGAAGGCCACCGATACGGTTAGCACCAACCGCATCCGCGACACGCTGCGGCGCATACTAAACCTACCTCAATCGCAGCACATCGAATACAAACCGCACGGCGACAGTCTGAAGTTTGTGCCGGCCTGAATCTATCCGCACGTAACGGCACAAACCCACACCCACACCGTCAACTTCCAAAGTCTGATCGAGAAGACTTTCTGCGTCATACGGTTTGTTTCGATCGTTGTCCTTTTATTTCACTTCGTGGAAAATTTGCACGATGATCCATCAAAACTGCAGCAGCATCCCCTTTTCCTACAATAAACGTTCGTATATGGAAGATTCTATACAAACCATAAACCACGAGCATTGAAATGGTACTTTTACTGTACACATTTACTTGATGACTGTTAAACCTAGCTGACTTTTTTGGTGTCTGTATGACCGTACCTTGGGAGCTATTTTAATTTTTCAAATAAAAAGTTTCAGGAGTTCCTAGCATATCATGTGCTAAACCGTATCAGCATTGTTAATTTCATTTTTTTTATTTAAAATTGATCGTTTGTCCCAGTGGAAGGTTCGACTTTATCTATATATCTCCGTCTGAACCTACGGGCCTTGTCTGTTCATGTGGTCAACCTGAAAGGAACTTTACGAGGTTGGGTCGGGTTGTTACTGATATAACATGCCCACCAGAGCCTGAATGAACGCTGTGCGAGTGAGAGAGCTTCCTCAGATATGCACAGAGTCCATACATTCACCTTAAGCCAGACGTCAATCAACCTAAGAACGAGTCAGAGACATATAACTCAAACAAGAAGAGCTCTTTCGAACGAAAGGAAAAAAATGTAAAGTTATTCGAAAAATTAGCATAAATGTAAAGAAGCTATCTACGAGAAATGTCGCATAACGATACAAACATCAAGTTGTTAATTGTTGTATACAATATTCTGAACGATGATAAACAACAAACGTTAATACATATGCCCAGGCCGGAAGGAT
Source organism: Anopheles dirus (assembly GCA_000349145.1). NCBI lineage: Eukaryota > Metazoa > Arthropoda > Insecta > Diptera > Culicidae > Anopheles > Anopheles dirus. Next base: position 3,213,637 of record KB673645.1, read on the forward strand.
ACGTTGGCTGGGACACGTGATGAGGATGCCGGACTCTTGTCCCACCAGGAAGGTTCTCGTCAGCGACCCGTTCGGCACGAGGCGCAGAGGAGCGCAGCGAGCTCGTTGGCTGGATCAAGTGGAGCTCGACCTGACGGAGATCGGGCACAACCGCGGATGGAGGACTGCAGCCATGAACCGAGCGACCTGGAGATCGATTGGTGACCAGCACGACGTGCTCAACCGTGAGTGGGCCAGATAAGAAGAAGACATATGCCCGGCAGGCGCAAAGACACAAACGCCAAGCGTGGTGAGCAAGTGTGAGTGTACTAACAAATTTTTAGTTGCAAGAATACGAGCAGAAGTTGAAGGAAAATTTGAATAAAATTTCTGTCAATGCAAATAACAACTTTTTAGGATTGAGTTGATCCCAAAATGCTAAGTACATGAAGGTAATATAATTGCTTAAAATTGGTATGCCCTGATAAGATTGAAAGAAAAAAAACAGCATACATTTTCGAGTAATTTCGGAGCCCTCCCTTCCAACCTTTAAGAACACATCCTTTCGTTTAGAAAAAAAGTTCGTTTTATTTTCTACACAGAAAATGTATACCACTCGTTTTTTTTTTGTTATGCGCATAACACTATCTCAAAAACAAACAAAACTTTGTTTCACTTGTGGAACATACGGCGGAGAAAAAAAATAATCGTAATAGAGAGTAAACAGTGCACAGTAAAACTGGACAGGCGCGAGGAGTGGTAAAATCATATTCCGGTTTCAGGTAGTGTGTTCGCGAACTTAAACCAATCGGCCGAGAGCCGTTGTAGCTCCTGTTGTAGTTCCTACTACCGCTACTACTACTACTACCGCAGTCAGTCGGTACGGTTTATTTCGGTTGTCGTCCTCCTAATTTTCCAATGTTAAACGCTCAAAAACGTGAAGAAAAGAAAAACGCCCAAAGTAATATCTGCCTTCACACACTGTCACTGTTCCACTGCATTTCTCTTTCTCCCTCGAGATTGTTTGAATTCTCAATTCACATGATTTTCGTGTTGTTTAATAATAATTAATAAGATTTAAAACTTAAAAGTAAGCTTACAAACAAAACTCTTGATTTTGTCATTGATGTGAGGTAGATAACAAGTATTATTATTAGATTATTACGCGTCCTTCTTAGTGTGTACTCCTCCGTCAAACGAATCGAAATCGCTAGCCTGACACATCTCGTCGATCAGAAGGAAAAAAACATATATCCTATCGTTTTAGCCCCGTACAATGCTAGTATCGTCTGCAAACGGAATACGCCGAAAAAGCCGCCGATTTTTGCTTCGCATTACCCTCCCCCCATAATCGTATCTCTCGCTTCGGTTCAGTTGCATGTGTGTGTGAGTGTTTTTTATGCTTTGTTAAATGTATAATGTAGATTTGATTTACCGTTACCACGGAGCAGGGCAAAATATGTTCTGTATGTTTTGGAGTGTAAAATTATAACAAAAGTACGAGGCAATACACACAAAAATAAACTAACAAAAAACAATAAAATGGAATGTGTTGTGTTACCGTTGGCTTGCTAGTTTGATTGTATAATAATAAATTTGGGTGATGATACTATGGTAGTACTAATACGCACACGACGGGTGTGGTGTGTTGGGGATGCAATTACGCTCCTTTCGGTCCATCTTACTCGTTGCCTAGCTTTGTTTAATGGTTTCCTGTAACTGTAGCTCTATGTTCTCTGTTTCGGGGTTTGTTCTGTTTTGTTTCACACGATCATCCTTTGTATACGCTCTGTTCAGGTAGTAATAGTATCATCATCGTCTCACTTCCGCTTCCGTCTGCTCCCGCTCTTTGACCCTTCCAATAGCAAGAATAGTGCACCTATTACGTTAACAATTTTGTCTCTTCTTTTCGTAATAATGTTCAGCTTGTTAGATATGTTCTCTGTTTAACAGTTTGTGTAACATCGTACAACGTGCTTGTTTTTCCTTGCCTATCTTCGCTCCTTTATGTTGACTATAAATCTGTGGGATGGCTGTGTGTGTTTGTTCATGTGTGAGGTTTATTAGAAGGGTGGTGGGGGGGGGGGGGGGGGGTGATGTCGGTACTTTTTATATATGCTCTATTACTTTCATATTATGGAAGCGTCGTACATAATAATCTATTGCTTTTGGGGTTTGTATCAAGAGCGCCGTGTACATGACATTACAGTGTAATAAATAAATAAACATACATTTAAAACAAAATTATTCCGTACGTATTTTAAGGTATGCAAAATGATAGCCTAAAGAAACAGATCCCAGCCAGTTGGCTGTTTTGGTGGTGTTATGTCGGTTTGCGATAAATGGGTAGTGGGGTGAAAAACAAAGTAAAAATGGTAACTTTGAGAGGGCTGTGGAAAATGCAATCGACACCGGATGATGTCTGGGATGCCGCCGCGAGCGTCTCCTCCGGGAGAGGAAGGGGACTATACTTATTATTAAATTGAAATAAAATTCCAAAAAATTAATTTGTCACTTGCTTTAACGCGAGAGAATGACTGGGCGATTTGACAGTGGACTCTAACTAACACATTTGAAGCCACTGGTCGTCTTGCCAACTATCTTAACACGATAGGCAGAGAAAAATAAATACGCATGGAAATGTTCATATGGAGTCGTTTCGATACTTTTCAGACAAACGCAAAACAGTGGAAAACAATGTTGCGTATGATGCGGTATGCGTTAGCAGCTAGTTTAGTGTTCGTATCTTCTGCCAGCAAATTATAATTTCGTCGCACTCGCGCACGAACAGAAGACCATTTTATGAGCCGTTTTTTCGATTTCTATCCAAAGCATTCAATTCTAATCAATTTCTTATTTCTGAGCTCAAACCGATCGGTCCAACGATAGTCAAAATTTTTACATACATGTACGTTTTTCTTTAGAAATTGTAAAAAATAATCTTAGCAAAAAACGAGATTTACTAGCAGCGTGTGCCATCCTCTTAGTATTCCATTCCAATGTCCATAACAACGGGTATTAACGGCATTAGTTCTCCTTGCCACTTCGATATCGCTGCATTGTTTGTTTACATGCTCCAGAGCTTTCCTCAAACGAAACACCTATTATGGGACAAATTTTCAGGTAAAATGTTTCAAACGTAGCTCACTGATCGCTTGTTCAACAACTAGGTTCATGTGGATATGGTTCTTTAAAATGAAGAATATCGAAAGCTGCATTAACGTCCCGCAATCGTCAACGTTCGACACGAGGAGAAAAAAACTAAAAAAAAATGTTTCGTATAAATTTTTGGATGCATAAAGTATATTGCTCGTCTCTAGTAATCATATCCATATATATATATCGCTCCAGTTCCGATAAAAAAAACATCGAACTGGGCACATTATAAAAACAAGAAAGTATTGAAAAATAAAAACGGACAGCTTATCGAAGTGAGGTTAAACCATGACCATTTAATACAACGGAGGATGCTAAACTTCTTGCTGCTTTATGCTCTTTGCCTGCGCATCGTGCAAAAGTTGCATACCGATACATATGCTGCCCAAGAATGAATCACAACAATGTCTAATGTGTTCTGTTTTGTGTCTCTGTTTTCGTGTTCGTGCGCACCGCAGTTTGCATTTTGTTTCTGCTTCCTCACACGCTCCTTCGCTTATGTCTACGCTAATCATAATTACTTCTTCTGTTTGCTCGCAGGCTAGTATAATATAGATTTCATTCATGTTTGTTTACATAGTGTAATCGCTAAGGTTTATGTTCTTACGCACTACTATTTATAAGTCAGGTACCCAGATTATTCTTATTTCATTATATCGTCGTTCAAATGTATCTGCTGTGTTTGTTGTTTCTGCATTGGCATACGTTGTGTTTTTGCTTACCCTACATATTAGTCGGGAGTCGTAAGAGTGGATGTGTGGATTTTCATGTTCGCTTCAGTTTCTGCGCGGCAAAACGGAACCACTTACTTCTTGTCACAATTTTCACAAATTTTGTTGTATGGAAAACGAAACAAAAATATCGAACAACTGTTAAGGTAGAGGGGGAAGTATAACGGCACTCGTGCGTAGTAGATACAATGGTAGAAAAGGTGAATCGTGAGATAACATAAATAAATAAGACAGAATGACAGGAGGAGCGAGTGTGTGGAATGGGGCCTCTTAATGCAAAATCCTTATTAATATAAAAAGGAAAGATATACACGGGATGGAAAAATATACGTTTGCTCACCCAAACCCCCAGGAAACTGTTTGCACACCACAGTAGAACGAAGAACAATGAAGAAGTACATTATTGAATAGCTGGTCGGGGGAACGAGGGGTGGTGCGTTAGGGCATTTGGTGCGAATCTATATATATGAAGCTAAATATATGTCTATATTAGGGCATACATATATGTTCATACCGCTAGCGTTTGTTCTTTGGTGGGACGATGAGATTATTACACAGTATCGTTATAAAATTAGACCATTTACAGAGCACCCACCGGCATCCCGATCACATCGTTTAGCTCCAGTCTCCGGGGTCTGCTTTCAGTTTAACCATCCGCTTTCTTCACTGAAGAAAGCGTTCGATCTGTGGTTGCATGTAAGACGTCAGTAGTCAACAATTCTTTGTTGCACTTACATCGCGAGTTATTGTATCGTTATTTGGCAAACTTTTAGTAAAACTTTCAGCTTCTTGAGAGTGACATTATCTTTTCCCCGGGTGAAATTGCATGTACTTCTTCGCTTCGTTTCTTTGTTTCAAGGTTGTTTTAAGAAACGGAATTTGAAAAAAATACATTTCAGCTGAATATCGCTATTGAATATTCTGTCTAATTCAATAACGTGTAATGAGAGAGAGAGAAAAAAAGGGAGAGAGATGAAGATAAAGTGAGAGAGCATAGGTTCGTATGGCTTAAAAGAAACCATCAACACAGTCATAGTGAGTGAATAGCGAATATCGATAAAATAAAATGCGAGTTTTCATTAATAAACAATACTGTAGATCACACTTTGGGAGATGGTGTTATGACGCCAAGCGTTCACGGGTTAACCCCTTCCCAGCTCGGAACGGTGTAGTGGCTAATATGTTTAAATATGTTGTGCCTATGGGTTTGTCGGTTTGTAAACATAATAGGAGAAACAACGATGGAAAACTTTAACGTGTAAAACAAACATAACAATATACACGCCTGCACACGTTCTCTGTAGCGTTAAGGTGGTGGTGTGTCATTGTGAGCCGGTGCATAATATATCATTATATCGCGATTAAATGCAAATCGTTACATTGATTAGGAAACTTATACATGCACACGCGCCGCGTGGCGGGAACTATACACCTTGCAAAAATACAACTGAATCAACATGGGGCGGCATCGTTGGGTGAGCTTTCTAAAATTATGTCAAGAATGTCGATAGAATGCGTGAGAAGAAGTATGATAGAGAGAGAGATAGTATAAGAGTGTGAAAAAGGAAAGCAAATAATAGATAACTTGTCGTTAAACATCAAATTAAAAATATCACTTAAATTAATCATCGTGAATAATGATAAAGCCTCTGCTTCTTCCTTCTTAATGCGCAATGCTACTACACGATCCGTTCTGTTGTCGGATTCTCTTCATTCCCTACTAGTGTAAAAACAGATTATCTGTCACTTTCTTTTTAGCACAGCATCCTCCTCTTCCTCATTCTTCTCATCCTTTTATAAAGCGCTGAACATCCAGCGCTTTATGGGTGTAAATGTGAAGGAAGAAGATTCTTAACGACGACAACAAAAACTGACACTCAAAAAAAAAAACGATCATCTCAAAACTATAACATAAACCGATTGTACCTGAGAGGCAACGCGGAAGAAAATCACTTCCACACTCATCCACACAAAATTCGAATTTACTCAACCTTACACGTCTGCTTCCTTATCTGGTGATCTCCCCCCTTTGCTTTTAACCGTTCGGACCGATGATTGGTCGCCGAAAGTTCCAGCTGGAAGTGTGAGTCTGCTGATGGAGGGGCTTTGTACTGAGGCTGCTTGCGTTCAGCAAGGATGATGAGTTATCCAGCTCATCGTCGTCGTCATCGTCATCGTCGTCCTCGCCGCCGGTATCACCCTTGAGGTGATACGGTTGTGGATTCGGTATCGCCATCGACAAATCCATGCCTTCTGGCCGGCGGTGGCAATGGTTTTGTGGCGCTTCATTGTGCGGCAATGATAGCCCTCTTCCGCCGGTCGTCGGTTTTGACACTACCAACGGAGGGCTCGTCGTCGTAGTGGTACGATTAGGCTCGACCACCTCTCGACACGCCGCCACCGCCGCCGCCTGCCGCATCAGCAGCAGCTGCTGGCTGTGGTCTCGTTCTTCTTCCTTTACTTCATCACAGTTCGTTGCATAATCGTAATCATATAGTTCTACTGGGTATGGTGGAGGTGGTGGTGGTGGTGATGGGAGTGGTGCAGTCGCTGCTTGCTCTAGCTGCTTCTGTACCTTCTCCGCTTCTTCTACATTAGTGGTGCTTGTGTTACTATCTAAGGTTGTTTCTAGCAATCTACGTTGGCTACTGTCAAGTTCTAGTGGGGCGTGCCTTTTTACGGCGCAGTGTGAGGAAGCCGGCGATATGGACGACGGTGTGGATGAGCACGAGGACGATGATGATGACGACGACGATGACGACGACGACGGGGACGACGGTACGACGGCAGTTCGTGACGATTTGGACGAGAAGGACAGAGCCGGTGACTGTTTACGTTCACCGGTATGAGGATGCGTGAGGGTTGCTGAGGTGATTTCGTCATAATCTTGCTGCTTGAACGTGCCGTTGGAGGTACTGGAGCCATTTCGTGGTGCGGAGAACTAGGAAATGTAACATAATGTTAAATAGGAGTCATGTAAATAGTAATAGAAAGAGAAGATTGTTCGAGCTCATTACCTCTTGTTTGGCTGGTGTACTATTGGCTCTACTAAATGAAACAGAATCATTGGCAGCAGGAGTAATTATGGCCGCGTCATCCACACGATACTGAGGAGCAAATCTGGCTGCTTTGGTGCTGCTGCCGCTACTGCTACTGGAATTCTCTTGCATTCGCTGTTTACCAAGTAGCTCTTTATAAGAGGTAATATCGTTGCATCCATCGGTCGTACTAATGACCGCTGCCGGAATGCCTACAGCCAGCTGCACGTTCGTAGTAGCAGCATCCCGTCCTCTCAGCGTTTGCTGACGATTGCCGGCGGTGAGAAGCGCAGCGACCGGCATCGGACTCGTGCCTGGCATGGACTGACCGTACGAATTAATCGACAGCCCACCATTTGCCATTATCACTCCACCGTTCGCTGGGTGCGGGTAGTTGCTATTCGAGCGAATGAGCGTCTGCATCTCGTGCATATCGTTGTTACATCCCGAGAGCATGCCCATCATCTGCATCGCGGATGCATCCAGCGCCATTTGATGCCGACCATCACTGCCAGTAGCGATGGGCGCACGGTTGTTCAGTGCACCAGCAGCACCTGTACTGCCGGCGACACTGGCCTTTTTGCAAGCCTTCCGGCGAAAAACTAGATAGCAACAGATGCCCATCACACCGAACAGTAGCAGTACCAGTATAATCAGAAACAGCTGGAACAGCCAACGTTCACTGTAACCCACGTGACCACTTCCGCCCGCTCCTTTTCCATCGGCTCCCATTCCCCCGTCGTTGGGAGTTTCGTAATTTTTTAGGTTCAAATAAATCGGTATGCCAAGCCCGGAGCTGCTTAGTGCGCGAAGCGATATATTGATGCGCTCCTCGGACGTTACGTTCGGAAACGTAAAGCTGACGGCGTCGGCCGACAGGTTTGCCGAATGCTGCACGCTATCCTCGTTGATCCACTCCACCAGATAGCCCTGCAGTATGCCGTTACGATTTTCGGGCGGTCCCCATGTAACGCTAATTGTACCACCTGTACGGTGAAGCTCGTGATTCGTTACCGGCCCGGGCACTGTAAGAGTGGAATGAGTGGATTTTAATTTTTGCTCGTACAGCTTGTAAACTTAGGTTAAAATGTTTCTCGATGCTCTTACCATCATGCTTAGTCTGGAAATCCAAAATGGCACTGAGTGCCTCCTTCGATTCGCAGGGTTTAAGAAAAGCCTTATACACATTGGCAGGAACTAAATCCTTTAGGTTGTAGTGCGACGCATCTTTTGGACTGCATGTACAATAAACATAATTATATTAGACAGTTACTATGACAATGAAACGTTTTCGTTTTGTCCATACGGTAAAGGGAAACTAAGGTGTAATAAGATTTTTTTTTAATTCATGCTATACGGACTCACATCTTTTGACAATCGAATCGGCTGGATCCTCCTCGCATGGTAAAATCGAGATTCACATTTTTGTAGCACAGCTGCAGACAACGATTTATCGCCTTGGTTGCAACTAAACGGCTCCAGGTGAACTGCACACTTCTGGCGTCGATATGGCTCGTCTGAAAACGGTTGACGGCATCGGTTCTTGGCGCATCGGTGTCAATCTGAAGGGATATGAAACGAATTAAGAATTCAATTGAACTCCTCATACGTAGTATCAATTGGTATGTCCGTCCAATATGTCAGTGACTATGGTGGTTTTAAGTTGAAGTGTGTAATACGACAAACTAAAATAATTAAAAAAAAACTTTAAAAGCTTACGTTGAAACGTATTGCTTAAAGACTGAGGCAAACGACAATGTTGAACAAGACTAGAAAAACACCGTTTTCACTTACCACCTTCCATTCAACGTATCGCAAATCCTGTGCCATCGGTTCACCGTCCGGGGCAATCGAACCCAAAACACGGACCATCACGCTGCGTATGTTCGGCAGAAGGATACCGGTCACATTCCCCGCCACCTTCACCTGCGTTATCGTGATTTGACGGTGTCCCTTACGCACTTGTCCAACCTCATCCGGATCATCATCATGCTGTTTGGCGCCCAGTGTGGCAGCGGACAGTTTTGCGGCTGCCACCACCGCCTCAATGCCGGATGCATTACCCGATCGAATGTCGGCGGCGCTCACCGGAATCGATACATCTACATCCGTCGCACTGCTGGTAGCAAGCGAATCGAAAATTTGCTTCCGATCCTTCGTAATGTCGTACGCGTGCCGATTGTGCCGGTTGTCCCTGTGGCTTTGTCGACGGCGTCTCGATGTTGTTGGGTGTGGCTGCTGACTGTCTGCGCTACCGTCACTACTACCACTTCCATCGGCAACGTCGGGATCGTTCCATAACCAATCCTGCAGCTCCTTCGTTTCCGCGTCGATCTTACCAAGCAGTGGCTCTACCTCCTCGTGAGACATGTAATCGTCCAGCGTATCAACCGTACCGATGATTTGGTTCGTAAAGGTAGTTAGATTACTATTGCCACCATGTCGGAGCTGTATCGTGAAGGCTGTCGGCTGGACGAAATCATACTTAGGCCACCAAATGAATATCCCGTTGTTGGGGAAGAAGGTCGACAATATAGGAACTGAAATTCATTTATTTGAAACAAAAAAAAACAATTAACCACTGGTAAATGGATCAAACATATTTCCATACAAGTTTTATGAAACTAGCCAATTCGCAAAAAATGTACCGGAACTGCTTTGAAATTATGTTTTGAAAGAATTCTTATTATACTTACATCCTTGCGATGCACATCGCACACCCCTGGACAGCCTGGACGGGATCACCTTTTTCATGCCCGGCGTACCACTGCCGCGAATGTTTTCCGCCCCGGAGATATCGCTCACCGAGCAGGCGCGCAAAAACACAGTATAGTTACGGAACGGTTCAACCATCCGTCCACTAATCCGTAAGCTGCCATTGGCGGCCAGCAGCGTCGGCGGAGAACTGAACCACCGGAACGGATCGTCACTCGCCAGGTAGTACATGACGTACTCGATGTTCGCGCTGGCGTGCGGCGGTACGGCGAACGTTAAGTACAGGCTGGTCGTATCCGCCGGGTAGCAGCGAATGGCGTCCAGTCGCTTCGCCTTGTGTCGGTACTTTTGCTTGTCGCGGATCGTGAGGTACGAAGAGGCGGCCACTTCACCGGCCGCATTCCGCGCCACACACTGATACAGCCCCTCGTCCTCCGGATCCAGTGTGTTGATGCGCAGGATCGGATAGTTGTAATGCACGATGTAGTTGCTAGCCAGTTCGCGCCCATTCTTGTACCAGGTGACGGTCGGCATCGGATTGCCGGTGACGCTGCAGTTTAACGCCATCGAAGCAACGACGGACGAGGTGTAGGACGCGATTTTGTTCACTATCGTTGGCGGCACAAGCACGGTCACGTTGAACGTTTGCCGTTCGGACGAGTCTGGCGTGCGGCAGGTGAAGACACCCTCGTGCCGTTCGACTGAAACGTTCACGAACGTAACTTGGTAGGTGAAATTGTCGAGCGGTATGGGGATTTGACTTTGGCGTGGCGTGAATGTCCACTGGGGTTTGCAGGAGTAGCAGGCGCAGTGCAGCCGGAGAGTTTCGCCAGCACGCACGGCAAGCTGGAGTGGTTGAAGTGGTGGCAGGAGGCGCTTCGATGCCTCCCCCGTAAGGCTACTTTGGGGTGATGAACTGAGCACGGCCAGATTTACGCTGGTACTGCGTACGTTCTTGGTCACGTAATTATTTGTCGCATTACATCGGTACCGTCCGCCGTCCGTTAGCTGAACGTCGCTGATCAGCAGGCTGCCATTTTGTAGCAAATAAAATCTGCAACAAAAAAAAAACGCAATGAGTATTAGTAAATGAATGCATAATCATTAACATCATTATCAAATTCTTGGGTCATAACGAACAATGTTTGACATTGATTTTACCTGCTTTCTTTCGAGGTGCCCAAATTAGTGTGCAACTGCAGCACGGTTTTGTTTACCGACCATGTAATATTGGCTGTTGGATAACTTTGAAATGGGCAGGAGAGTACGGTAGGTTCACGCGCACGCACTGTTATCGTGTTGTTTGGGTAGTTGATCCGATTGTCCCGCTCCAGATCTGCAAAGAAACCGTCGAACATGAGCAGACGGATTCAACTCGACTGCCTTCAAACACTGCTACTCACATGCTATCGAAACGGTGCACTCGGTCGACAGGATCGAGCCTTGGCCATGATAACGATGCTGATGGCTAACCAGGCTTGCCATACAGCGGTACACACCGGCCGCCATGTTCCCGTTTTGTCGGTTGTACGGAATGCGCAGCGTGCCGTTCTCAAACAGCCGGAATCCCTTGTGCGTTTGACGCAGATTCTGGTTCTGGAAGGAGGTGGTCAAAAACTCCAACCCATTCCGATACCAAACATACTCGAAGCTGTTCGGTGACCCGTAGTATTCTCCGCCAGATAGTCCACCCCGTCGCGGCGTGTGCACGTATCGCTTCCGACGTCGGCGCCGCCGCCGACGACGCCGCCGTTCCTCGTAGTCCCCATCGTAGTCGTTGTATTGGCGAGGGTAGTGCTTAGACTGCTGCTGCTGTTGCTGCTGCTCTGCCCCTTGCTGCAAGCGCGACAGCAGCTGTTCGTCGTGGGACAGATCGTTGTTCGTTAGCAGCGTGGACGTGTGCGGCAGGAAGTCTTCCTCCATCTCGTCGGTCTCTTCGTCGTAACCCTCGTCATCTTCGTCCTCTTCGTCGTCCTCCTCGTTGTGCTCGTCGAGGTACTCGTCCCCGTAACTGCTGTTCGGTATGTCTTCGGACGTGTCAGATCCAAGCTCCGCCTGGCATGGCAGATACACTGGTGAGTTTCTACTACCCGTCACGATGACATGTGACGGGGGAGCGGCTATTAGTCGTAGCCGCTCCGGACCTTCCTCGTTGACAAAGGCAAGCACTGTGAAAAAAAACATGACATAATCATTATCTGTGATGTAGCTTGCTTTCTTATCTTACGCTAATACTAATAAATATTCGAAAACTTTCTTCTTCTTCTTCTTCGTCTGTGTGGCTATGCTCAGGTCGACTTGGAGAAACCAGCTTCCTGGGCCTTCTCCATAAGATGAAGCCACAAAAAAGAGACCGGCCCATATGTCCCGATTGTTTAAGTTAACTGTTCTTTGTCTAGTTTAACCACTCAAAACCAACGTTTACATATTCGAAAACCCCTGGGCTACTTCTTCTCTATGCCATATTTACTCTTACCAGTGGAATAAATTTAGATTGGCATAAAAAACATCAAAAACACTCTGTGCTCGGAAAAAATAAATCGAAAGCGTTTACTTGTAGCGGCAGCCTCGATCTTCACACGGTAGCATCAACTTCCAGCATAGGAGTACTCCCGTACTCGCACAGAGAACGTAGGACTTTCGATAAAGTTTCTACGTTCTTTGAATTACTTCAAAGAATGACAAAAGTGGCAGCCGAAAAGTTTTAATTTGTTGTTTTAATAGCAACAAAAAAAATCTAAAATCTTATTTGTAGAGTACCCACTGTTTTAGTCCTTACTATAAGGGTTAAATTGAGAAATGTACCTCAATGACTTACGAAAACGAAAGAGCAATTTGAGTAAAGTTTGATACAGGGTTTTTCAATAGATAGCGGACATGCGTCAGTTGAAGTTCCATGATCGTCAAGCAAAGAATGGCAGGCGGGAATTGAACTGAGAACGCCGCGAGCATTCATGAACATGAACATGAACTTCAAGCAGCGTCAATTGAACTAGATCGCCCGACGAACGGATGGTTCCGCTCTGTTACTATGTATATCGACGGGTTGAAGAGTTGAAATTTTCATTAAAACTGAATGAAACGAAACGATAATGTATCTTACGTCCTATAGGTAAAGTTTTATAACGGATAATTTAAAAAATTCCTTGGAAAATCCAGGACACAGCGATACGCTACAAATATGGCTCATTTGTTTTTTGTGCATTTAGTTTTTCCCCTAACACAATAACATGAAACAATCTTATTTACCATGAATCTAGAGAACCTACGTTGGCAACGTCCAATGGATGATTTACTAATTTATTTTGGAGGTTTTCTGAGGTTTCAGAGCATCTACTATCCCTGTCTTTATCTACCAGTTTCTCGATACTGGAAAACGGCAATGAGTTGGATAAGTTGAATGAGAGCATCGTTGATGCTTTGATGTTAGGATCAAGCTTTATTGAACTAGAGTTAGCAAGTATCAAGGACGAAATGAAAGTTCTTTGATGCGAAAAACTTCAAATATTGTACAAAACACCTTGTAGTGGCATGATAGCAGTAACAAGATGACAGCACTTTAATAATGAGCATAGCCCCAAGTCAACGATCTTTACATGATTGATGCGATTGATCTTTTATTTGGTACAAACACTATTTATTCTTTCCATAACATCATGATCAAAACAGAATAAATACATTCCTCTTTGTGCTAATCCGTGTGCAGTACTACCTATGCCTTTGATTGCATTTGTTTCTCTTTCCGGAGTTGAATCAAAACAAGAGTAGGGTGGCTGCTGCCACATCGAACGGCGGCATCGTGGCAAGTGTTTCATTCAACGCTCAACGCGTAACGCAGACATGCGCAAACTGCATACAGCTGGATACTGTGCTGTGCGCCCTAGTACGCACAAGTGCGCGTCCGTACCGCCCTGACCCACCCCAATCTTTGATCGGTTGTAGCCGTGCTGCATAAGATGATGCTGCACGAACTGCAGCGTACGAACGAGCGAGCCACGGCGCGGCGTTCGGGGCACACACGTGTGGATTGCCGCGCAGCACGGGGGGGGGGGGGGGGGAGGCAGATCGCTGCCGTTGCACATGCACATGCATGTAGCATGCAAGCCCCGCCGCCGTTGGATCCCACCGATCGTCGTCTGGAAGCTGAGCGTCGTGCCACACACACGCACACACTCAGAGAAACGTTCATTTCGCACACATGTTCGTACATGCGCAAACACGGCACACGAGCGACTGGCTAATATGACGAGTGAAAATGAGTCGTGCAGACAAGCGTGCCGCTGCAATGAAAAATCAAAGCGCTTGTGGTTGGAAGTGGAAAAAACATGCAGCCGGCGCAAGCGAGCAATTCGAAAAACGGCGAACGAAATTCTTCCAGCAACATTGTTGCCAGCTTCAAATCATTATTCATTTAAACGCAACATTCACTATTCAAATTATTACAAGGGTTTTTGTTTATAATTTATGATCATAATAATGAAGCAATAGCCATGAAAGTAGTATGCACCGAAAGTAGTATGCACAGCCAGCCATTCGTTTGTACCGATTTCCATCGCCACATTAAACGGTACCCACGTTCGCGTGGGTTGATCTTATTAAGGGCGATCGTGAAATGTTCGCATTTCTTTTAAACATCGACCATGTGCGCAACACCACCGCACCAACATCAATCCAGCACCGCTCTCTGCTCTGGATGGACGGTGATCGATGTTCGATCGTTGTTGGAAGTAAATCAACCAGCACCGCACACCCGAAACCCAACCAACCGGGCAATCAAACAAACAAGCCATTGTGTACGGGAGTTTTGTACAACATAGCGATCAACTCCTCCACATGCACTACCGTCGGTTGGGGGGTGGGGAGAGGGGGTGAACTGTCTTAATTAAAGTAAAAGACTCGCCTCGAAGGAATTTCCTCGCGCGTTGTGTTCACCCGACGCGCGCTACATTTCCATCTCGAGTGAAGTTTCCTTTATGCCCCGCATGACTTTTGTTGAAAGTATCGATATAAAAATCCAACACATGTTTTCCCGGGGGAGTTGCACGGCTGGCTAAACGCAGAAATATTTATTTACCGCATGTTTCGTACACAGTTCGCGTTGATCAATCGGCACCGATGGATTGGTTTGACCGAGGGGAGAATAAATTGAGCCGTACGTTTGACACGACCTGTCTAAACACACGAGACGCGGGACGACTCTGTCAAAATGTTCAGCGTAAACATACGGTTGAGAAACGTTTCTCCGCTGTGTCTGACCAACATTGCAGTGAATTGTGCAAACACTGAAATGTTAAAAAAATACTCGAAAAAAATCGATACGGCAAATTCTGATTTTGACATAAAAATACCACTGGTTTTCAAACGAAATTTCCCTCGTCTAATAACCGCATAGATAGATTCGATAATTTCAACGAAGTCGCTCAACTTCACGGACAAACTAGCAACACCTCGCGAAGTAACGATCAACACCCGATCGTTTTAGCATACATCAAATAAACGTTCAACAGATGAGGAGATCTCCGAGAGCCAGTTGTCACGTACCCAACATTAATTTGATTCCACCCGAAAATAAAGCATCGAAATAAGCTCACACGCATCGCAGCAATGTGGATGAAAACGAAAACACTTCCATCGTGCGGCTGGGCGAGCTTCGTTATCCATAGTAATGACATGTACATGAGCCGAAAGGGCGATCAGGTAAGCCCCAGACAATCTGCCTTTAAAACAAGCCGTGTCAAGGACAACCGATTTCGGACGATTTTGGTGCACACTACACCTAGCGCCGTCGTTTCAGGGGCATTAGAGACAGCACCGGGGCGAGGGATTCCTTCCTTCATTGCGTATGGACAGGCGTCCACAATCGGTCAGACGGCTTTAATGGGTAAATAAGAGAGAGACGCGCTCTAGCTGCGTCTACTGTCGTAGACTTATCTGCTTTCGTGTACTGTGAAGAGCCACAGCACATCGTAGTCATATGAATTATGGAACGAGTGGGGTTGCTGTTGGCTGCCTGCGTTGCGGGTCGTTTAATCCCGGGTTTTGCAGGCCCACAAAACACGCCAACAAAAAACATGGTGAACGTTCCAGGCAGCCGCCGCTCAAGTCTAAGTCGTCTAAGAGAGCATGCAAAACCATCCAAATTCGTGCGGTCTCGCGTTTGCTGCGATACCGGCTGGAAAGGTGTCTCCACGGAACGTGAGTTTAGCTTACTCATTAATTCATTCTACCGCTTTTTTCGTTTGTTGCATTATTGTGCCCGAATATGCTCCCAGATAAAGGTATCCATATATTTTTAATCGATCCTGGTTATCATCTTCATGTTGGACTTCTTTTTTGTAATTATTAATTATGTCCACTTTTCCAGGGGTATTTCTTAAGTGTTTTTTGTATCTTGTTGTTTTGTCCATTAAACTCACATTCAGCGACCTTTCCAATTCGTTCTCAGACAATACGACAGAGAAGAAAAAAACACACAAATCAACTTCATCACCATTATTATCGGACCGCGAACTCGAAAGCTCCATTATCGGGCGGCCGGTCGTCACGGGGACACATTGTGAGATGGAACAGAAAGAAACATAGCAAACTAGTTTATGGGGTGATTTTTTGTTGTTGTTTTACTCTCTAACGCACGATCCAAATGCTGGTGGCTGTTGAATGATCGTAAGGCGGTGCCCCGACAAGCGTCGAGAAACAGGATGTGGTGATCCTTTCCGCTCTGTCTATCCACTCCACAACGCCAGACAAACATTCTCTCATGTCTCCACAACTCTCCACTTGCGTCGGCATTCCGCGCAACCGTGAAGAGCGCGTCTAGGAAGGAGGTTTGGCTCCTTCAGACATTATAGTTTAATGGACTTACAGATCGACGTCCAAAAAAATAACGACACGAATGCATATGACCCCCATGAAGGTTAAAAGAAATATCATCTCTATTATTGCTCTACCGTTCTGGCTTGCCTTCCACAGCTTCCCCAACCACCATCACCCGAACTGAAGCAGCAGCTGCTCCCGAAGACGGGGTGTAGTCCTGTGCGTCTCTACACAGCGGTTGCGTTACACTGAACCGTCGCGATCGATGCAGAAAAAAAAAACAGAGCAACAGAACCAACAAAACCACGCACATTCCAGTGGGATGGGATTTTTCTAAGCCTATTTTGATCCGACGTCCATTTGGAAAAGGAAACACAGAGGAGCGATTATTAAAAGCACGGAGCAGGAGGAGGGACCAGCAGGAGTGGATGTGCTTTCATGATGTGTGTGTATGTGTGTGAGCGGTTGTGAGTGCCGCAGCAAACAGGATGAATAAGAAAAAATGCTTTGCTAGAAAAACAGGATTGTTTGCTATCTGATAGTAGGCGACTCCCGTGAAAGGAAGCGACAGAGAGAGAGAGAGAGAGAGAGAGAGAAAGAGAGAGAGAGAGAGAAAGAAAGAGAGCGAGAGAGACGGAGAAGAAAAACCAAACTAGCGTGCAAAAGTGAACGAGATTGTACAAAAGAAGTAGACGCATGAGAGGAAGAAGCTGTTGCTTGGTGCTGTGCAAAGCAAACCCGTACGCATAATTTATCTATCTTGTTCGCTCTTTCTTTCCCGCTCGACGGCCGTACGTTTCTGGAGGAGCTTGAGTCTTATCATTAACTCCCCCCCCCCCCTCCCCTCACCCCCTACGGTATGCCACTAGATCTTCACCATGTACTGCTCGCAACTCCGATTGATTGAGCTTGCACGTTGTTGTTTTATTTTTTTCATTCGTGTAGCACAAGGCAAAATGCGTAAGCCAAATCCAGTTCCAAACCAGGAAGAGATCGGGCTCCATTCATTTGTACGCGCGACGGGAAGGAGGCGGCGAAGAGAAGGACACGGAGGGGGGGAGGGCGAGGAAAGGGCGTCATAAGTGCTCTTAAAAGCCATCGCAAGCCAGGTTCCACATGCAGCGAAGAGCGCCCGTTTGCGACGGATCCATCAGGCGGCCGCGGTGGTAGCATTTGAACCAAGATAGACTTCAACGGGTGCGTACGCGACGAACCTTTCGCAAACTCACGCAACAATCGAACGAACTGAGGGGACGATGGAGGAGGAGCCCCATTCGCATTGGAGCTTAATCGCACGGGAGAATGCGTTCGTGAGAAGAGTGTGGAAATGGGAAGGAATTTCATAGCTTGCCTAGATGGGGATACGAAACTCCCCCCGTTGGGAGCGGGAATCGAGCCTAAATTATAAACTAAAACCTTCTCTCTTGGAAACGGAACCACCTTCGGAATGTTCCAAATTATCCACCAGCGCTGCGAAGAAGCAAGAAGAAGCAGTGAGGCATTGAATTAAGTTGGCTCGTTCGTTGTGTGTGTGTGTGTCTGTATGAAAAAGTGCGTGCGAATGGGGCTTCCAAAAAGTCCGAACTCGAGCGCACAGCGCTCTACGCACCGAGGCACACATCCGCGTAAGAAGATAGCGATGCGAAGAACTGTAAAAAAACAGTTTATTGAACTCCACCGACCAAGCTTTCGCGATTGTGCTTTGCTACGCACGCACACACGCATAGCTCTGGCTGTAACAGCTCCGGCTCCCGTCTGCGATACTTCCAAATATCAAAAATTCAGCTCCAAAAGGTGTTAGCTAACGCACACGCACAGATGCGCACCATCACCACCACCACCACCACCTTTTTCCGCAGTTGGCAATCGCGAATCGATCGTACGATTGGATCGATACGCACAATTTCTAAAATTGGGTTCGCAACGGTCCCGTGGTCCTCCCTCCTCTTCGGTTCTTTTTTTGTGTTTTCCGTTTCAAGGCATGCGTGAGTGCGTTCCGGTCGCAGAGAAGCGGGGTGGAAGAGACGCGAAACGCACAATACAGACGCGATAACTTATTACCCCGGAAACTGACCAACCGCCCGCCCAGGCCAGCCAAATGGAACGCGTGACCCCCCCGGCGTGGATGTTGTTTTCCAACCGAATTTATACTTTTGGCAACGGTGGTCAACGGCAACGGCCAGAAAATTTGGACCGGAACTGGTCCGTTAGCCCCGAGGAAGAAGAAGATGAAGCGCGCCCAATTCTCACACCCGCCGCCAACTGGCCGTACGCACAATCGTTTTTCGTACGGCATATCGCTTTCCTTCCCGCCACTGCGTGCGATAAGGGAATGGACTAATTATTTAATTCATCTATTTGCTGTTTTACTTCGAGCACAGCGCAACGGTTTGCCAGTGTGCTGGCCCGTGGGGTAATTGCGTCGCAAACACTCTTCTCTTACGCACGCGCACCACGTGTCGCACAAATGTGACACACCGAGAAAGCCGCACGGGACAACATCGGTGGAGTGTGTTAGGCAACCACCCGAATTGCTCCACTGGAACGCGCAGTAAGGAAGGTTTGCTACCCCGAGAAGCCAACAAAAAAAAATACCGTCTAGAATAGCAATCTTGAAGTTGACCGTGGTGAAGCAACTTGTTAGAAACATTTGTTCTTGTTTTCGCTCCTTCTACGCACTTCCTTTTTTTCGAAAATATGCGAAAAAAAACAACATTCCACAACGGACAGACACGGAGCAGATGTGTTTGAGCGGAAGAAACTGTGAGACAATCGAGAAATTTGCTTACGTTAACCGGCTTCATGCGATGTTTTTTTTCCCTCGCTCTCTTCCTGAACAGATGGTGGAATTATTTATAAAAAAAATCAGCATGAGCACTAATGGGAATGAAATAAAAACATAAAATATACTTCCGGTGTCGGCTAATCATTTGGAAAAACCAACAAATTCTGCCGATACCATGTGGGATAATTTGCGTGCTGTGTTTTAGATAAGTTTCTCACAGGAAAAGGCAATCTTTTTCTCCAAACTGTGGAAGACAAAGGTACTTTGCATTATGTGTAATGAATGTAACGTTAAATGTTTATTGAAATTTCCCGACGCTAAACATATCGTAGAACACAAGCCTGCATCTTCGTTCCAGCCAAAATAATGTCTCCAGCGGCAAAGCTCTCACTACTCAAAACTTTTCCATCATTTGCTCCATTTCAATGCATCGAGATGCTTATGGTTAATGTAGTACTACGACATTTAGCAAAGCTCTCTCTAGTTCCATTTATCTGATCCCGTGTACCCACAAGAGGCTGGGATCACCTTCAGATAATGCCGTTTGTAGTATGTGAAGGAACTATCGCTTTTTTTCTTTTTTGTAACGTTTTTTCATAATTGTTATATTTCCATTGGATTTTGAGGATTTAAAGAACGGATCATATGGTATATAAATTTGTTGAGCTATATTTTTCTACAACGTACAGAGTTCAGAACCATAGCATACAGTGCCATTGATCCTCTTGCTAAAATGATGGAGGTGTGCTATAACTTAAGTAATCTACTTGATATTGATATGAAGGTAAACCAGGTTAGAAATTGTTTAAGACAGCTTGTCTCACGAACTCTTGATTTTAGCTTTGTACTGTATGTTAGTCAATCTGTACCTCCTGATAACGAAACTGGACGAAATAAAGGAAATAAATGAAATAACACCTACTTGCAGGCGCGTCTCACTCTCAACTACGATATCATACTCATTTTAAAAACTTACATAGGTTAGTTTAATTTATAAAAACAAATTCATAATTAATCCTTTCGATCAACGTCGCCAAATGTAGAGATTGGGGTCGATTTTTGTTTTTCCAATACATAGAGATGACCAATTTCAAAGTACTTTTCATCACAAATTACTTTGATAATACGTCAATGAAACGAAACACCCATGCGTGATTTATGTATTGTTTGAACATTGCCTTTTTCACTTTGATTAAGCAAAATGCTACCTCATTTTCTCTTCTTCCTGTCCAACGCAAAGGCGCAATGATAGTCGCAAAACTTTACAATTGAGTCGCAGTTGTTATAAACCAAAAGAGATACGTCTGACCTGATCGATCTCATTTTGAATGGCGATTTGCGCGAACTTGCCCTTGCCTAGATATCCCTCCATAAAAAGGACAAACAGGAAATGTTTTCTAAAAGTAGACACCGCGCGGGATGGAAGCGCGGAGATACGTACAACCAACAGCGACACAAAAAAAAAACGACTGCCCGATCGCTGCTAAGCTACATGCAGGCAGGGGTCCCAAAATTCATCCCATGGACGCGCTACACACACGTGCAGGGAGAAATGAGCAAACCAACACTGGTGCGCCAGCTTCCATCCATCCACGGCAATATTATTTGTACGGTTCGGTGCGAACCAGGCTACCCCCTCCGGTTTGTGATGTCCCGGAGAGTTGTCGGATTTCAAACACTGCCCGGCCCTGTGTCCTGTACTCTGCCCGGCGGGTATAAACGCGCCACGCCAAAGACACTTTTGACGCCTAGAAAGCCGTGACGCCAGAATGAAACCAGAACTTTTCCGTAACCTTTCCAGCCCCGTGTAAGACGCCGTAGCCTACTACGACCGTCGCATCGAGATAAAGGGATAGTTTTTTTGAGACCAGATCCCGAAAGATCCCGAATAAGAATAAGGAACCAGCGCATCTATCAATACCGCTTTTTCAAGAATGAAGCATTCATAGTTCAGGGTCGCTTAAAGCAAAATTGAAAAACAACAACCCAATACTAATCGCTTTAGTTGCACGCGTTCTTTCCTCCTGTCGTACCAAATTCGAGCCCAGTAGAGCGGGACGGATCTTCACAGGTTTGTATAGAAAGAACTAGAACTAGAAAGCATTCGTTCGTAGACAAACGGCAGCGAACAAAGGAGGACAGGTCAAACTATTATCGCTTACCCTTGAAAATGGCTCGATGAACATAACCAAAGTGTAATACAGCTAAACAACCCGAAAACGCGCTGTATGCATACATGTCCGCACAACCGTCCTAAACCAAACCGGCACGGCGCTGTTGCGTTCGCGCTTGATCAAGCTTCAAAATTGGGATTTTTCTACCTGCGATCTTGCGATTTTTTGCACATTTTTTGCTATCCTTTCCTTTTTAGGCGCTACCACCACCACCAGAAGCGCATGAAGACAAATTTGGCGCGCTCGGATATCATCATACCACACAGGCACACATACACGCACAACCTCGAAACAATCGAGCGAAAAACCTCGAAAACTCTCATCCGGAGGCGCGCAGCAGCAACATGAAGCTGTTCGCCGTGGAGATAGAATGGCGAAGAAAAGTACCGCAAAAAATACAATAAAAATTCCCCCCCCCCCCTTGGCCTAGGAAGGCAGGAAGACAGGAAGGCAGGCAGCCAGGATGGCAAACCCAAAGCGAAAGAACAGGAACACACATATGAGAAGAATGCCACCAGGAACAAATGCCAGTTTAATCCCTTTTTGTCTAATTTTCGGCAACCAGTTCAGTTCCTTTTCGCCACACCGCTCGCTGCCGCGCTCGTCCTTTACTCGTTTGGCAGGAACTTTTTTTTTTAATCGGAGGTGTGTTATTTGTCCTATTCTTTCCTCGTTACCCCGGTCTATTCACTGGACCGCCGCGCGTCAGCCATAGGCATCGTTAGCGTCTCTCTTCATTAGAGAAGGAAGCCGGTGTTCTATCCGGTCAAGGAGAGATGTCTGCACGAGGGGTTGTATGTGATACATGTTCAGTAACAGAACGTTAACATTGCTCACACTGCAATTGCTATCAGATTTAAAAAAAAGATGTCAGTAAAATCCGCAACTTTTGGTATCGGCAAGACGCAACATAATTTTTATCTCTCTCCCCAATCAATTCCGTTTGATGATGTGGTTAATGTATCGTAACACTGACGATCATTTTAGGTGTCATTTGAACCTATTGAAACGTTGCGCTTAGTTTGCTTAGATGTTTTAAAATAAAGACAATTTTTTTTTACATTCTGCCATTTCCGCTTCATCATTTTACAAAATCATAGAAACCAGTCGAACACTTTGTGTGAGTATCGCCATCTCTTGGTAGGTGCATCGCCTTATGGGCCGTTTACATGAAGCGCAACTCCAAGCGCGACTCCAGGCGCAACTCCAAAATAACGTCAAGTTAGCATCGCTTCGTGTAGACACGACAATTTGCAAGGTAGTTGCGCTTGAGATGAAACAGACTGTGTTTCCTAGATTTTATTCACTTTTATCACTAAATTCATCAAATAAATACATTACAATGACTAAAATACAATTTACTTGCTACAAACATCTGTATTTGTTGACAAACCAACTCAAAATGTTTGTTTATATCAAGTTGCGCCGGAGTTGCGCTTAAGTTTCGCCTGCCGAACCCAAAAACGATTTTGACAGATAAATGGGGAACTCACAGCACTGACAGCCTTCGCGCTTGACGAGTTGCGCGCTTTTAGAGCGTATATTGTTATTTCTGCTGCTCAAACCTATAAAAAAAAATTATCATCAGGATTCAAGGCAATTTAAGCCAACCTAAAATGACCTATTCACATAGATTTCTGTCGTTTTCTTTAGTTGTAACGAGACATTTTGAGAAGACTGAACTGCGTATGTAATAATATAACTTGCATAGTTTAGATTTTCCTGTACTTGGAGAGTTTGATCCTGGAAAGTCAGAACCGCTGCTGGACCTCTTATATGCTTTTCATAAATTTTGGTTGTGCAAATTTGGATTTCGACAGCATTTTACGATCAACCTATTTAAGTAACACTGATAATTTCAGGAAAAAAAAACAAACACACAGGTCGCTAAAGCGCCGTACTCTTCTCAGGATAATTTGTAGAATAAGATCCAGAACAGTGAAAGTAAAAGTTTGATAAGAAATTTGATTTGATTCTAAATTTGATTACCATTGATGTTGAAAAAAAAACATTTCTAGCAGCGTGTCAATTTTCCAACATGAAATGAATGTCATTTCCAATTTTCTGGATAATTATTGTTATAATAACTTTGTTTTTGCAAAGACCCATTTGATGATTAAATGCGTGAACGTGCCAATGAAATTAATTTCTTACTTGTTATATCGTATTAATGCTTATAAATTGAATTTCATTAAAACAATGTAATTTGACACATTTTGACAATCCGTATGTTTCGTAAATGTCCGAAAAAGGCGTGCCTTTTCTGGCTTACACAGACTTAGTTATTACCCGTAACCTGTACAGTCAGTCCACTACTGTACGGGGAGGACGGTCCAGTAGAGATTCGAAACCACGAGCTGTGGTGTTTGTAAGAGTTTGCGTTTGCGCACAGGACCATACAATTCCAAAAACTCTTAAATATGTTTTAGGGAATTTGATTACAATACATCTGTGTCAGTTACAATGTGTCTTTTGGTGTATAACGTCGTGTATTATAGGATGTAAAAAAAACAGTCGAAAATAACCCTGCGTTTAGTACTTCAAAAAGTAAAACAGTTCAAAAATAGTAATTACGAGCCTGTCGAAGACTTACACCTTTACATATTTTGAAGAGAAAAATCTCGTTAAACGTAGAAGATTTAGTAAAAGAAACAAAGCAATTGTCGGAATGGTTTAAGCCCACCAAAAAGTAATGCTCAAATTATCGGTAACATTCCATTGCCACAGGACACACTTATTTTCACATTTGAAAACCCATGTCCGCTCTGCATTCAAATCTATTGCTTCATCATTACGTCCTTACGTATCGACGTCCTTTGGCTTCCTGCTAGTTCCAGGCGGAGGCCACAGCGCCACAACATATTTCCACCCATTCCTATAGCGAGGAAACATACACTCTACTAGGATAAATACCACCCCGTGTGTGGCGGCACAGTGCGTTCGTACGAAAAATGACGCCATGCATACGAGATGCATTAGAGGAAACTAGTTTACCGAAGTGATGTTACCCAATGTGCCCCAGTGTGCGTAGGCTAATGCGTGGTCCACTCCCCCCGCCCGGAAACCGCCCACCCACCCGGTGGTGGAACGGGTGAAACGTTGGCGTGGGCCGCGCTTTGATGAGGCACGAAGAAAAATGAGACAAGAATGTTGATGGCGGTCGCATGCGTGAGTGGCGATAGTGTGTGGGCGGCTGCTGCAAGTTTTCCTCCAAAAAATGGTTTCATGATGGGATGGGAAGGGGGTCTCCTCGTCCCCCATTTTCCCCTTTCCTCTTCTCTATCAACACACGCGACACAGAGTGTAAGAGATATCCGGGATGAATGCGTTTTTAACCCCATTTTGGGATTAATGTGCTCTCCCCACCTCCCCCGTATCACTCGTCGGTACGTCTTCTCCGCGCTTCTTACCTTCCGATGCCCACACAACATCACACCACACACCACAGCACGGAGAACGGAACACGACGGACACAAGCCGCCAACCGTGCGCGCGCGTTGAGTTGGGTGAGTGGGTGAAATCGATGGGTGTTCGTAGTGGGAAGCAGCAGTTCAACCCTGAACACATGGGTGGCCGTTTCGTTTCGACATTCTAGCACCGCTTCCAAAGTTGCAGCAACAACAGCACGCGCGGAACTCGCAGCAGTGCATGCTAAGCGTGCGAGGTGAAATTGTTTTTAATAAAGCAGCAACAAAGTAGCAACAAGTTTAGCCAGTTTTCCAACTGATGAAACGCGGAGGGAGGACGGGAAACCCAACCGGGTTGCTTCGGTTTTCACTAGCTACAACCTGACTTCAACCGTAAAGTAAGGGAAAACAATGTGTTTTCCACAGCATAATTCCTTATCTTTACCATCATTGTGTATAGGAAGTAAAACAATTTTAGCAATAAAAACTGCGTCCAACTTAAACGCGGCTTATATTTTATATCGAACTATTCTCTCACAGCCGCAGAATTCCGGAACACGGCTGCTGGGGCTGATGGTTTTTGAACGGTAAACAAACATTCTTTTTTTTTTCCTCCAATGCAACTACCGTGCCGGCTATCTCCATCGTAGGAGCAATGTTTTTCAACGCACGCGCAAAAGCATATGCCCAGTGGTCCCATCGGTCTCTCCATCTCTCCCTCTCTACCTCATTTTCTCTCTGTTTTTTCTTCTTCTCTCCGATGGAGTGTCGATGCGTAAGCGCACACACACACTTTATCTCACCAATACATCCACAGCAAGTCAATGCAATTTCTTCCCATCTTGGGATATCGATGGGAACGTATACACATATTCGCCAAAAATATACGACCCGGGCTACTAAGACACAAGAGCACAAAGTGCAGGAGTAGTAGTTTGAAACGCACAAAACAAACGAACACAGCGGAAATTAAACCGTGTGTTGCCGATAATATTAACATTTGTTTAAAAGATTCGGTAAAACTATCAATCCTCGAGAAAAGGCGATTGTCTCTAAAATCTCGTGGGGTTCATGGGGCACGCGGCATGACACATGCCATCATTTTGCACGCATTTTCAAATACTGTTTTCGCGACATCCTACTCCCCCACCGCGGTAGCCGATGGCGTCGTGATAGCAAAATTTTCCTCTCCCATTCACATCCCGATGGCACGCCATTTTGATTGTTTTGACATAATTGTGCGTCAGAGCAGAGAGTCAGCAGCCAGGCCAGCGCAGCACCCACGTACAATATGCTCCCTCCTGCACCCACCGAGGGTGCTGCATGCACGAGAAAGAGAGAGAGAGAGAGAGAGAGAGAGAGAGAGAGAGAGAGAGAGAAAGCGAAACCGAGAGAGCAGTTTCGTTTTGGGGTGGAAAGCAATTGGAAGAGAAAAAGATGCTTCCGTACTGCTGCTGCTCCTGATGCACGGTAGAAGATTGCGTGCACGCGAAACACCGGGAGGAAGCAGCATTGGGTTCTGAACGGACAAGAAGCCCCGGACCCATGCCAATGTGGCATGGGTTGCGAGTGCAGCAAAAACGCCTGCCAATCGAGGGAAGCTGCGCCGCTGCTGGTGATATTGTTAGTATGGTCAGGATTTTTCCGAACGAAACCGTGCGGTTTACGGACAAAAAAGCTTGTCGAAATAAAGGCAAATAAAAAGAAACACTCACCTGACGAAACGGAGGCGAATCCATTCAGCAACAATAATCCTATTGTAAACACAATGCTAAGTCGAAATGAGAGCAGCGCCATAAAAAATCCTTCACCATTTGTAGTGTTTACATTCGGGAAAAGGCAGATGGCGCCGGCTTTTTAATACTTTCGCTGGCGTTGTTTTTTGCCGTGGCCACTCAACCGAACCGAACGCACGGACACCACGATTCGGCCCATCCGGGTGTGTGTTGGACCAGTGGGAGAGGGGGCGGCGAGGGGTGTTTTGTCACACGTACTGTGTGTTTCGCTCACCCAGGATACACCCGATTCATGCAACCGCGCGTGAGCCGTGATTGATTGATGAGCTGCTGCTGCTGCTGCTGCTTCTCACGAAATCTTGCTCTGTTTTGCGTTTCTTTGCTCGCCGCAGTTTTTGTTTGTGTTTGTACGTTTGTTTGTTGTGTTTACGTTGCGTTGTGTGTGCTTCCGCACTATACTATCACACACGGAGTCAGCGATCCGGACCTACGACGACCACATCTGACGTTTCGCATGTTTTCCGGTCAATCGCCTCCGCCACCTTCACTACCACCACTACTCCTACTACTACTACTATCACCGACAGCAGGGGCCAACAATGGGGCGCATGCATCACACTATCCTGGGGTTGCTGCATACGCTCGGTGGTGGTGGTGGTGGTGGTGTTGTTGTTGCTGTTGATGTTTATGATGATGGTGCATCACACAGCACACACTGGCGTTGTCCGTGTGTGTTCGCTGCTCTCGTGGCCTTCCCGTGCATCGCCCGGAACACACCGCCTACGCACGCATAACTGGTTTTGCGTGCAACAATCGGCCTCTGCTGCTTCAACACATCCCTCCGGGTAGACTCCAAGAAGGGCGTCGTAGGGTAGGGCAGGGTAGGGGGTTATGATTCACAATTAACACAGCACACACACACACCTCACGTTTGGGGGGTTTCTTCCTTTACTCACAGAACGTACTTTTTACTTGTAAGTATTTAGAAACACGAGCACACACACACATACAACACACAGTTATAAATTGCAATTAACCAATAGAGAACACTAATGTTAGAGTAAACGGAACGTACACAAATACTTTACTTTTCTTCACTTCTTCTTGCCAACGCTGGCCTCCAATACTACACCATACACACAAGGATAGCCTACTGCTGCCGATACTGCTGCTGCTGCTGGTTACGTCGATCGGTTGATATTAGTGCTGTGCTATTATATCGCACCTTACTTTTTTATGACCGTCCTGCAAATCAAACAGGATGAGATGAGGCGAATTAGCAATTATTTCGGCCACGGCTCGGGAACATATGTGAATTCACTAAATTGCCACTAAAGAAGCAAAGCGGCAAGCTAGCCACGGCACAACAAAAACAAAACGCCTAGAAGCGACGACCGCGGTTAATCGAGCTGAAATACGCACTCCATCGTGTATCGCACACGCACGCACACAGTTGTGGGGGGTACGGGGGGAGGAGCACGTTACCGAAAGCAATTTACTTTTCGCCGCCATTTACGCATCCCTTTGTGTTCTTTCCACAACGCACCACCAGCACACGGAACAATCTCGCACTCACTTTCTTCTCGCGTTTGCACAACACGGACTACGGACGCTACGGAATTGCTACGGACGCGAAAAGGTGGTGGTGGTTGGGTTGGTGTTCCCTCCTCCTGTTTGGCCTTGTTTTGATGACAGTTTTCGACTGTCAATTGATGTTTTTGCGTCGGCTCCTCAGCCCGCTTGCGGAAAGCTACGTTGTGTGGGCCCTAGATTTGTGACTAGAGCCGTGTGCGTTTGCGTATGCGTGTGTGTGTGAGTATGTTTTTAATCCTAATTCCACTCCACAAACCGCTGCTCGCTGTATCCTCGGTATTTATTCATGCGGTACACACTATCTGCCTGCGTACGCTCCGCACGCAACGCAACTAGACGAAACACCAACACACACGTACACACACCACCCATACGCGGCGCCACGTACGGTTGGAAGCATAAATTAGACACACAAATCACTTTTCCGTCGACACGCACTCGTTTGCTTCTCCGGGCAGATTGCATTGCGAAACGAAACCGAGAACTCGCCGTACGCTTTGGACGCATACATAACGCGATGGAACGGCCCGTACAGGCCAAGCCAGGCACAACAAGCACAACAAGAGACCCGCGTGTGTACACTGCTGCTGCTGCTGCTGCTGCTGCTGCTCAGCCTAGAGAGAGCACACACACATACTCACACATACGCACATACCGTGTGTTTGTGTGGGTAAGTTTTCCCACACTGGTGCTGTTCTTCTTTTTCTCCCACAGGATAGCACCTGTGTGGATGTGTGCTTGTGCGCGCGTACGTGTGAATCCGCGCACATCCAGGCGCGCTTGGATCCCCAGTCCACCGGATCGGGGAACAAGGTGAAGACGGGTGGAATGGGAATGGGGACGACGCGAGGTGTAGAGAAGAAGCCGAAACCGAGTGGATGTGCTGCTTACGTTCTCGCGCGATTGTTGTGTTATGGCGGCGGCTTTCTCGTGTTCTACGCAGTTGTTGAAAAACGATGAAACGCTCGCTCAACCGACCGACCGACTCTCTCAGCCACTCTCTTCTCCCTTGGATAATGCTAGCGGCAGTTCTATCAATTTAAATCGCACATACTGCACAAATACACACACACGCATAGCACGACGGGTGGAGATGGATGGTTAACCAGTGTGTGTGTGTGTGTGTGTGTGTGTGTGTGTGTGTGTGTGTGTGTGTGTGCGTGTGGATGAGTTTGGAAAAAAGATCTACATCAACGGCAAGCCAGAATTATGCTAGAAAATAATACATGTGTGCTATGTGTCCAGCGGATTTTGCACCTTTTTCCCCCACGGTTGTTACACTCTAGTGCTCTTTCTATCTTTCTCTGTCTTTCTTTTCTCCAGGAGAGAGCCTATGTAAAAAAAAACAAGCTTCGCACACACACACAGCGCCCCTGGGATCCCGGTAGCGTAATCGCGTTGTGCAAGGTTTAGTGTGGGAAAATTTGGCAATCGAGAACTCCACGACCGCATACTCACGACACTACTAACGTTCTTCCCGATGTTGTTCGGTTTTCCGCTTGCAGTGAGTATCAAACACAACACAACACAGCAGAGAGCGCGGAGCAAAACAACAGCACACTGCACAACCACAACATTATAGACACACACAACTACTACTCCGCCGAATCCAGGCAGGCTGGAATGAACTCGGACATGGGCACAAAACAAGGTGCGTATCGCATACAACCCGCGCATTGAAAACAAGATCAAACTAGAGCAAACGCGAAAAACAGAAAGCGAGAGAGCCCAACAACGAGAGAAAGAATGAGGGAGAGGAAGAGAGAGAGAGAGAGAGAGAGAGAGAGAGAGAGAGAGAAAAGAGAGAGACAGCAAAAGAGACTACAAGCGGGAGCGTACGCAATAGCGGAATAATAGACGCAGTAGCAGGCAATAACAACAACAGCAACAACGGGAGGCGCGGTTTCCAAAAAAAGAATTTGATCAATCGTTCCTGCCCCCACCGCATCCGCATTCTATCAAAGAGAACAAAAAAAACACGCACAAACCAACATGGCACACTTTGTTAGGAAAAGAGCATCAATTCGTCAAACGCGTTTCATAATTCAATCATTTTGTATCAAATACTTCGTATTCTTTTCACTCCGGCTTTTACGCACACGCACTGCCGCATATTCATTCACCACTTAGCCAACCTTCGTACAATACTGCCCCCGGTATGGTACAGAATTTCACGAATTTTCACACTGTAGAACGTTCCGACTCGCGCAAGGTAGTTTGATTGATGAGCACACATACGTCGCTACACAATGTTGTCTAATTCGCGGATAAATTCTGGTCGGCGGCCTGACGCTCCGGCGGGAGGGCGAGCGGGGACATTGGATAACACCGAGTGCTGGATTGAAGCCTCTGTTACGCATTTGTCGCGGCGAAAGCGGAAAACCACCTTGCACGCATTATTTTTGTCACACACCAGCGTCTCATTCCACACACAATTGGCCGAATGAATCAATATGATTGCTAGTTGCAAACACAGACTGGAACACTTACGATTTCTTACACTCGTATACAGGAGCGCCGGGTTTCGGTTCGAAATTTGGGCCGCACATTTGATACCTGCTTTCATCAACGCTTCTTCTTCTTCTTCTCTAAGTGGATGGGTTGTACAGACTTTGCAGTCTATTTCTCTTGTTTTGTTGTTATTTCTTTTTTTTCTTTGGGTTGACACTTCCTGTGGTTTCGTTTATATCACTAGTTTCAGTCGTTGTTGCGTATCACAGTTTTTGTATGGTATGTTGCTATATTAAATAGAAGAGAAAAAAAATTGTTGTGAATATTTTAATAAGTTAATCATTAATTTAAATAAATAAAT
>KB673645.1:3252245-3294180 GCA_000349145.1 Anopheles dirus
AAGCATGGCCGCCATCCCTCGTTTAACTCCTCCTCCGCCATAGACGGGACCTCGCGCGCGTGAGCTAAAGAGAGAGGAGAGGACTCTGCCGACATGGCACCGAGGCTGTGCTCGACTCCGTCCTGCCTCCGCCATCGCTCCCTTCACCCCCGGAGATACCCAGTCGACGAAGTATAGGATTTCCCCTCTGGGATTTTCCCCCTACGTCTCGTCCAGTGGTCGAAGTACAAGTTCCCTTCTGCCGATTTTGCTCGATTCGAGCAGTATCCCTCCGTGGCAAAACTGACAGCACTTTGGAGCGGGCTTTACACGTCCGTATAACGACCTGAGAACCAATCGTGCATTGCAGGAAACCTCGAGACAAAAACACTTTCAAACCGAATTGTATTTTGATAACATTGTTTGGAGTTTTAAAAATATCGTATTTTCATTTAAAAAAATGCTGGTTTTTATACTGAAAATATGAAACTATATTTCAATTCATTCTAGTAGTAGATTTTTTAATTTTGTGAGGTATCGCGCATGGTACCGCGCTTGTGTTCTCGCTCAAAACCCCGTCGTTTGACGTCTCGATAGGTCTTCTCGCATCGTTCTCACGTCGTTATACAGATGTGTAAAAACCGCTTGACACCCGGCCACCTATCTGTCAAACGATGTTTTGTTCGCTGTTCGAATTTCGAATTTTCGTTGTTCAAACGATCGGTTATGAATAAGTGATATGCGAAAGTTTATTTTACTTTTTACATGAAGAAACACATGTGAAGTGTAGTGTGAAAGAAACAATGACATATTAAATAAATCAATTGGCTAAGGAACGTGTGAAACTAGACAACGTATTATTTGGTTTTGGCTGATGGAACCATGTAAATTTTACTAGTGTTGTTTGCAGACAATGCAGGTTGTTAATGAGCCAGTTACTGCTTCGATTTCTGCTTCGGTACGGTTGTTTGCGTAAAAAATAGTCTGTGGAATCTTGAGTGAATAGCTTTGCGGCACGCGTTCCGAGTACGGCAGCTTAACGTGATGATTTGGGAGCAGGAAGAACTACCGGAGGAGTGGAAGCTGGGTATCACCCACCCAGTTTACAAAAAGAGCGACAAGCTGGGCTGTGCCAACTTCCGAGCCATCACGGTCCTCAATGCCGCCTACAAGATCCTGTCCCGAATACTCTTCTGCAGGCTCGCGCCACTTGCCACTGATTTCGTCGGGAGCTACCAAGCCAGTTTTGTTGGAGGAAAATCGACCGACCAAATATTCACTCTACGGCAGACCCTCCAAAAATGCCGAGAGCACCAGATCACCACGCACTACGACTTCAAGGCGGCCTACGATACCATAGGTCGGACCGAACTATGAAACACCATGCAGCAGTACGGCTTTCCTCAGAAGTTGGTTCGGTTGCTGAAGGCAACGATGGATGGTGTGCAGTGCAAGGTGAGAGTGGCGAATATGACGTCGGATATCTTCCAGTCTCACCGGGGTCTTAGGCAAGGCGACGGACTCTCCTGTTTGTTGTTCAACATTGCTCTTGAAGGTGTCATGAGAAGCGCGGGCTTCGAAATCCGAGGCACGATTTACACCCGTTCCATCTAATTCCTTGGCTTCGCGGATGACATTGACATCATCTGGAGGACATCTGCGACGGTGTGTGAGGCGTACACCCGACTGAAGCACGAAGCCGCCAGGATTTGACTAATGATCAATGCGACGAAGACGAAGTACCTGCTTGCCGGAGGCTCTGACCAAGATAGAGTCCGCCTGGGGAGCAGAGTATTAGTTGACGGCGACGATCTCGAGGTGGTAGAGGAGTTCTGCTACCTCGGCAGGATCGTAACTTCGGACAACAACATGAGCAGCGAAATCCGGAGGCGCATTGTTCAGGGGAATCGTGCCTACTACGGGCTCCACAGACTCCTGCGATCCAGAAGACTCCAACCCCGCACAAAATGCGCGATATACCGCACCCTGATACGTCCGGTGGTCCTCTACGGGTATGAGCCCTGGGTCATCCTGCCAGAGGACGCCAATGCCCTCCTTGTTTTCGAACGGAGGGTACTACGAACTATCTTCGGTGGGGTGTGCGAGCAAGGTGTGTGGAGGAGGAGAATGAACCACGAGCTAGCTGAGCTGTTTGGCGGACCTGACATCCTGACGGTGGCGAAGGCCGTAAGGATACGTGGGCTGGGACACGTGATGAGGATGCCGGACTCTTGTCCCACCAGAAAGGTTCTCGTCAGCAACCCGTTCGGCACGAGGCGCAGAGGAGCGCAGCGAGCTCGTTGGCTGGATCAAGTGGAGCTCGACCTGACGGAGATCGGGCACAACCGTGGATGGAGGACTGCAGCCATGGACCGAGTATCCTGGAGAACTATTGGTGACCTGGCCATGTCAGCGCGACGTGCTCAATTGTGAGTGGGCCAGTTAGAGAGCGACATAACAGTAGCAAACAATACAAAAGCAGTATCGAACGTTCGTTAGAAATGCAGTCTCAAGCAATTTCTAGGTTGATAAACCGCCATAGTAATATCAATTACTGTTAAGTGAAGTTTTTGAATCCAGTACTCTTTGGCCGATTGTGGGAAATTAGTTAGTTTTGTTATAAAAAAGGCTTAGTTTCTAATAACCATAAAACAAATCTCTTCACCAAATTTTCTCTTGACAACCAACGCATTTTGAGTGCAGCAAAAGTATGGCATATTGACATCCTATTTTATCAACTAATAATCTGAAGCTCTTCTTTCACTGTCAGAAGAAGATGAAGAGCTCAGGCTATTAAAAATATCTATCTATCACATCTCGTTACAGTTATGGAAATGTTACTCAGATAGTTCTAGACTATAACCGCGAAGCTGTTGTTCGATTGAAGTATCTAACGTGTTAAGAATGTTTCAAACACGGTAGCCTCCTTTAAACTGAGATGGATAGATTTTGTACGATCTCTTGTCAAAATACCAGAATAAGCGTAAGTTCCCACTATCTATCTATCGGACTTTTAGTGATAACGGCGCTAACGAAGAAGAAGAAACAGTCTTTCAGACAATTGAGAGCTTTGCGGACTAAGATAGAATATGTTTATTGCAAATGTAGTAGGATAGCTCAAACAAGTTTAAATTGTTACAGAAAGACGAATACAGACCGTCATTCGTCTCATCGTTATCTCTCAGCCGTCACAGTCACAATTGTGCACGTCGGTTGTGTGACATGGCGGCTTAAGAGATCATTATATGGATCATCGTTCTCCTTACTGGTTCAGCGAATGTAGGTGTACACCAGTATTGCACCACTATTTAAGACAGCTCCTTCCATAGGTAAAACTTAAAACATAGCACACACACATGAAAACACTTCAGGACTGTAGGACACTGCAACCGACATACAGGGGAGCAAAATAAATGTAGCCAACATGCCATCCTAAGAAGAGCTGCTGGATGAGTGGCGACGCGCCTTACGCTTCTTGTCCTTTCGCTTCTTCCGGTTCCGGTCTTTCTTGGATGCAGCCGAAGACGACGAGGACGACGAAGAGCTGGACGATGACGATGAGGTACTCGAGGAGCGCCGTTTGCTGCTCGTTTTCGACTTTTTCTTCTGACTTCCGCTCGCGGTCGATGCCGAAGCGGCACTAACGTTCGTGACCACCGTCTGCAAGATGCGTTGGGCGGCCTCCTGTGCGTTCAGCTTTTGAATCGTTTCCTTCTTGAGCTGCTTCAACTGTGCCAAATCCATGACGGCATCGAGCGTTCGTTCGTCGCGTTCCTCTTTTATCTTGCGCAGTTGGAGTTGCTGTTGTTGCTGGTGCTGCTGTTGCAGTTGTTTTTCCCTCGCCTTTCGCTGTTGCTCTTCGATTTCCTTCTCCATGTGGCTCTTCAACAGCAGTAACGTTTCGGCCCGTTTCAACATCTTCTCCTTTTGCGCACGCGCTTTTTCTTCCTCCGTAAGGGGTTCCACCTTGACGGTTGCCGTAGGCAGCTTTGCCGCCTCTACAGCGGCCGTGGCGGCCACAACGATGGCCGTTGCGACCGACCCGGGACTTTTGTTTCGGAACTTATCCAACTCTTTTCCGTTAGTGGTTTTCGCGGGATGGCTGGCCTTTTCTTCTACTATTGCGCGAGATGATCCCGAGCGACGGTTGACTGGTGAGTCGGACCGATTACGCCTGGAGCGCTCCTCCCTTCCGGAGGAACTGTCACGTGAGCCGCTACGACGACGCCGTCTACGGTCGGGGGTTCGCGAACGCGACCGACTCACGGACCGATCTCTGCGTGAGCGTCGTGAAAAGCCACCTCCATCTTGACTACGCGAGCGTCGACGATCACGATCGAAACGATCGTTATTTGTACCGAACCGACCACGCGGCCGTGAATAGTATGACCCACCAACATTATTAACACCACCTCCACCACCACCACCACTACCGTATCGCCGCGCAGGTTGGTTGAACCGCGACGGCGCTCCGGAGAAACCACCGAACGGGGGTCGATTGCGATTGCCCCCGCGATAGTGGCCAGGTGGGGGCGAGCGTCCCCGGTAATCGTCACCCCGACGCCGCTCGCGCGAACGACTCCGCGAATGATCACGCCGCCGATCACCGTCTGCGTTCGTGCGGCGTCGTTCGTCGACCGGTTTTGTTGTTTCGCCCGACGATTTCTTCTTTGGCTCTACACCGAGCGCTTTGGCCAGTGTGTCACTCTTTTTGTGCGCCAACTCGTCCGGTTCGGTATCGGAAGTGCCCGCCGGATGATGCTCGTAGTCTAGCGCATTCATATCGATCGAACCGTTCGATTTCGCCCGCTGCGTTTGTTGCCCCGAAGGCTTCTCGATGGCGGGACCATCGGCCGGACGCTTCGAGTTTACTGACGGGACGGGCGACTCACTGCCGCTGCCACTTGACTTATCACCCGACGCCGGTTGTTCTTGGTTTAGCTCGAAGAACGACTTCTTCGAGACACCCTTGGCCAGCTCTTCGTGACGCTTCTTGCGTTCCGTTTCGCGCCGCTTGATCTCCGACTCGCGTTGACGTTTTTCTTCCTCCAGCTTCTCCAGATCGGTCATTTTAATCGTTCGCTTCTGTGCGGCACGCCAGTGGATAGGCGTCACGCTGCGAGACCGGCTACGCGACCGTGACGGTGTACGATAGCGCTAGCAAGGAAATAGAAAAAAGGTCACATAAGTAATCCGAAGCTTCATTTGCGGCACTCGTCGTGCCACTCACTTATACATACAAAGTGGCCACGTCCTTTGATGATTCGTCCGCTGCGGGATAGCGGCACACGTTTCTTCGACCAACCGAATCCCTTCTGTTCCTTCACTCGGTTGTCGCGCTTGTTGCGTTCCTCATCATCGTCACCGGTGCGCTTGGTAGTATTATCCGAGCGCATCAGATACTTGTTCGACACTTCCGGAATTTCGTCCGGATCTATTTTGGTCACCGTTGCCATCGGGTGAATATCGTCCTCCACCTCTCCCTCTTCGATCGATGCATCCGCCTCACTGCGGGAAACGAGTGGATGAAAGCATTAAATCAGGGACTTCAAACTCATTTGAGGGTACAGGTATATAGCGATATAGCGAGATACATTGAAGGGCAGGATTTTGAATATCGATATTAAAGTTATATTATATAGTTTGTACAATTTAGCAGTATTCAAAGCTCATGTCCTCTTAAATTAAAGTTCGACTTCAACGAGTCGGATTGATCAATGTCGCGTGCGATATGTTTGACATCCCTGCATTAAACACTCGCAGTGTGCAGTGATTTTTGGTTTTGCACTTAATATTTCTAGCTTAAAAAGTCTGCTTTATGAGAAGTAAATCAACCATTCTATTATTATTACACAACCGCTTAGTTTTGGCACTTACTTCGTGCGTTTTCCACGCGGAGGGGAATCCTTTCCACGCTTCTTCTTCTTCTCCTTCTTACGCTTTCGGTTCGAGTCATCCTCCGAATCGTCGCTCGAGGCTGCAACTTTCTTCTTTTTCTTCTCCTTCTTTTCTGTTGTGTGACAGACAAAACAATTGGTATAGTGTGTAAAGGGTAGAATTTTCTTTCGATGAAAAATACCTTTAACGTGTCGAACAAGTTCGCCGCAGTTGGAAACCATTGCATCCTGCAGTGGACGAGAGTTACGGTCGACCGGTAGCTGTTCGAGCTGCCTTACTAAATCCTGGCCGGATACAACATGACCAAATACAACGTGTACACTGTTAAAACGAAACAGTAAAGAAAAGAGCACGTTATAGCAGGGGATTAAGGTTGGTTTTTGTTTTAACGGTATGCAGACTGTGGATCTGAGACCATTTTAAACACTTACTTATCAAGATGTGGTGCAGGTTGCGTTGTACTACAATAGAGAAAGAAAAAACACAGAAAGAACAATTGATTGGCAAATGGATTGCTTGATTGCGAGCATGGATCGTAGCATCAGAACATCAGACTCTCGAGCCTCATAGGGTAGGAGTTCCGTATCTCGTGCCGAATGTGCTGCCCGCAACGCTCGTACACCCTTGGGACGGGAGAGTTGTCTTCCGAACGCACACCAACGCACCGTGGAGGGTCGAGTTTGATCGTTTCCCCTCTACGATAGTGTCATTGTAAACGCATGGAGAGAAGAAACGAAGGACCCGTGGTGCCGGTGGGTGCCGCATACCACAGCAGAGGGACGCTGCTTTGCACTGTAATTGTTTCATTTCTATCATTCCATATCATCCGTTTCCGGTACCTAGGCAGTGAGAACGGGCAGAACCGGCGGTCCTAAGGATTTTGTTTTGGGATGAGACACCTTGTGCCCTCTAAATGTAACAAATACAAGGGGTACAAAAGCAACAAAATGTAGGTGAGTGTGCTATCTACTAACTGGTTACACATGCGCTCTGGAAGGTAAATCTCATCAATGGAATTTAATTGAATATGCGTTGAAAGTGTGCCAAAAAATGCCTACGCACTGGATCAATGACGAACGAACTACTTACATGAAGAACTGGGAGCCGTTCGTGTTTTTACCACGATTAGCCATGGAGAGCAAAAACGCTCTGTCGTGCTTGAGGGTGAAAGCTTCATCTGCAATGAACAAAACATTTCATTCGGCCATGCACATCAATAAAATAATGGCGCTTCTTTCTTGCACCTACCGTCGAAGGTTCCACCATAGATCGACTCGCCGCCAGTTCCGTTGCCATTGGAAAAGTCTCCCGATTGGATCATAAAATCTTTCACCACACGGTGAAAGATTATACCCTGGGAAGAAATACACGGTAGGGAATCACAACATACGTTCGGGATGGTTGATTCGAATTGGTTTGCTTTGGCTTTGGTCCATCCGTACAACCTACCTTGTAGTGCAGCGGTTTAGCCGTCTTCTGCCCGGTGCCCTTCTCGCCCGTACACAGGGCTCGAAAGTTTTCACATGTTTTGGGAGCGACCGCTGGAAACAGTTCGAACACGATGCGTCCCGCCGGCAAGCCACCGAGGCTCACGTCGAAAAAGCATCTCACTTTTTCCTGCGCTCGCGGCGGGTCCACCGAGGGACCGGCATCGGAATCGATCGTCATTGCTCTTTCGGTACAGCCCCGAATTCTAGTGGGGGAGGAAAAACAATGATGGCGCTTATCAGATGCCTCGTCGCGACAATTGATTGGCGTGTAGAGCGTTTAGAATGTAGTTTCCACACTTGTTTGGGGTTCCATTGGGAGGTGATCTAGGTTGTGCTACATTTCGTTATTATTTAAAGAATGCAGATAAGTTAATTTACCGTGAAAACTGCGATTTTTCTCCACACTTTTTCAGGCGTACGCACCGTGCAAATAATAACAACAACAATAATCCCAGCTAGCCTGACGACGTCTATAAACGTCAAAATTCGAAAAAAGCAAAAATACAGAGAGTAAGGTAACGAATAACGCTACCAGTTGTCCAGTTCAATAACTGACGGCCTGGTCTAATAGTAAGACTTTATACTAATACTTAAACCTAGTCAATAGTATTCCTAAAGGGTATTTCCTTCGCTTCAATGAGTCAAACCCGAGTGGGCTCGATGGTTTGACTGGTAATCAACTGTGCTACACATGGGCGCTCTGTGCTGACTGTACTAGTAATACAGGATTTTTCGTCCATTCTTGAACAGTTCCCACAGTTAGAAGAAATCATCCCACTCAATGTCGAAATCCTTCCAACCATTCTTGAAGTGGTTATAATGTGTAGTTCAAAGATTGCCCTCAAACAAATCGATACAATTGAGTCATTGGAAATTTTCAACCTGACATGTTAAACACAGTGGGAGAGCCTTGTGTGGGAAATGTCAAGAATGGGTGGAAGGATTTCAACATTGAGTGGGACGATTTCATGTAACTGTGGGAACTATTCAAGAATGGATGAAAATTCCTGTATGTTGTTTCCGTAGATGCTACTGTTATGTCGCTCGCTAACTGGCCCGCTCACATTTGAGCACGTCGCGCTGACATGGCCAGGTCACCAATAGTTCTCCAGGATACTCGGTCCATGGCTGCAGTCCTCCATCCACGGTTGTGCCCGATCTCCGTCAGGTCGAGCTCCACTTGATCCAGCCAACGAGCTCGCTGCGCTCCTCTGCGCCTCGTGCCGAACGGGTCGCTGACGAGAACCTTCCTGGTGGGACAAGAGTCCGGCATCCTCATCACGTGTCCCAGCCAACGTATCCTTCCGGCCTCCGCCACCGTCAGGATGTCCGGTCCGCCAAACAGCTCAGCTAGCTCGTGGTTCATTCTCCTCCTCCACACACCTTGCTCGCACACCCCACCGAAGATAGTTCGTAGTTCCCTCCGTTCGAAAACAAGGAGGGCATTGGCGTCCTCTGGCAGGATGGCCCAGGGCTCATACCCGTAGAGGACCACCGCACGTATCAGGGTGCGGTATATCGCGCATTTTGTGCGGGGTTGGAGTCTTCTGGATCGCAGGAGTCTGTGGAGCCCGTAGTAGGCACGATTCCCCTGAACAATGCGCCTCCGGATTTCGCTGCTCATGTTGTTGTCCGAAGTTACGATCGTGCCGAGGTAGCAGAACTCCTCTACCACCTCGAGATCGTCGCCGTCAACTAATACTCTGCTCCATCTCGGTCAGAGCCTCCGGCAAGCAGGTACTTCGTCTTCGTCGCATTGATCATTAGTCCAATCCTGGCCGTTTCGGGCTTCAGTCGGGTGTACGCCTCGCACACCGCCACAGATGTCCTCCAGATGATGTCAATGTCATCCGCGAAGCCAAGGAATTGGATGGAACGGGTGTAGATCGTGCCTCGAATGATCTTGGGAATAAAACCGCTCCGTGCCTCATTCAACATCTTATAGAGCTTGCGAGTTTCCCCCGACTGAGAGAGCTGCTCCATCAGCTGCTCGTCCGACTCTTCAAAACGGAACTTCTTCTCCTGGAGCTTCCTCCTAATTCCTCGAGTTAGTTTTGCTTAATTTTTGCGGTGAAAGTCCATACAAGCCCACATATTTCCACTCATTCATCAGCCGTGATTTGAAATTGAAACACCGCATAATACAGTGTGTTGCAGAAAACAGCGATACCAACAGAACATGCTTATGCACTAATAATATCCGTGCTGTTTTCTCCTTCTTTAAGGATTGATGTATTGACGGATTGTATTTGGATTCCTGTTGAGTTTCTATTTTGAGGTAGCCTGAATGTCGATTGTGCGTTAAACACGTTGTGATAGCTTATTGAAAAACATAAATAAACATACATAATTTTTAAAATAGTATTTTATTTTACGTTTCATCGTTACTCTTACGTTTTGTGTTTTGTAGTCGTGCTTTCCACGGTTCGCCTATGCGTACTGTACCTTTTTTCTGTGTTGTTCGGATTACGTTCCATTATGCCACCACGAGGACCTTCGGACGATCTCTCTTCCTCCCATTCCCTTCATTTCCACCTGCACTACCAACTGCACTACCATTCACACACATACATTTCCATCGTAATTCATTTGAATAGTTATAATTATTGTTTAGATAAGCTACATACTTTCCGACTCATGACCGCCTCGCCCGTCCAAGGATCATCGATACTCCACGCTTTCGCTTCCTCTATTACTGGTTATCCGCATGCTTCAGATGCGCACAGGATAGAGTAGGGGGGGGGGGGAGGGGCAGAGATGGGAGGGTCGAGGAGAAATGGGAGCGCGGATATACCACCGCGTGGATTATCTTCTTGATTGGATTTACCTAGACTGTGTACTTGTCCCTCCGCAGCTACCTGTACCATCGGATCGACCATTTGTACGAATTCACAATTGGTCCATTCAATCTCTTCTCCGCCTTTAATCCCCACGTGTGCCAAATGAGTTTGTTTCTCGATATAATTTGTACCAATTCGCATTTCCGGTCGCTGTTCCTGCTGTAACACTGTCTACTGTCTGCCTCTTGCGCAGCGACCATGGTGGTAGTAAGACAACGTAATAGACACGGATTTTCTTCGGTTCTGATAACGTCCGAAAAGATACGAAATATTAACGCCTCGGAATGATCGAAACGCATTCACATTTGCTCGCGATACAATCTTTGTTTTGCTCTCCTGCGAGTCTGTGTTTTAGTGTGGTTGTTTCAGGAGCAGAGCCCATCAGTCGGACATACGCACGCATTTAAATGTCACAACTTTCATCATCTTAAATAAGGTGTCAAGTGAATTGGCAGCATTCAATGAACGTTGTATTTTATGTGGTAATTTTCTCTTTAATATTTGCTTGCGAATCTGTTTAAGTGTAATGCTTTCGTTATGTGCTTATCCGTCTTTGTCTCCGCCGTCGTTTGTAATGTTTCATTTTGCAATCATTTGTTCTTACGCTGTTGTGTGTTCGGTTCATTGCAGTAACTATTGAGAGTTGAGTTTGATTGGAGGTGTGTGGGAAATATCTGTGGTAGTGGTAAATTGCAACTTTCCTTTTGATCGTCATTATTCGAAAGGTTGAATTGTGGTAGGTAGTTATATTTACATTATAAACTTGAGTTTAAACTTGACACCTTTTTCGCGGCTGAATTGTACAAATTCACTTTCCTCGTCGAATGATGGAAAATGGAAACCGAAACATTCACATTACTCTTTAATCTTTCTCTCTCGCTCTCCTACTCCTTATCTCATGCTAGGGTACATATAAATTACGCTGTTTACTTTCCTTACGCGTTTATAATCATCCTTTTTCTTCGTTCCATGCTAATTTTTTTTACAGATTGTTCGCTTTTCCTCCTCTTTTATAGTAAGGAACATAAAAGATTGCTTCTGAAAATTATCCTCTTCGTTCAATGATGCGATGTGAAATGAACAATGAGACGAATGGTTAAATTAATATCATAAAAATATCGAAACAGATGGTAAAAACAGAACATGATGAAGGTAAAACAAGCGTGCAACTTGGTTTCACCTATCTCTATCGAAATAACAACTTTATCGTGAGTGTAATGAGGAAAAAAATAAAAAATCAAATCGTTTTTTGCAAGCGAAACGATTTACAGCTAACCTATAAACGAAATGTAGCTAATATAAATAAATAATCATTTAATTGCTACGCCCTACGGTATCTAAAGATAAACAAAAGCAATAATTATTAAAATAAAGGCAAATGAACCTTTTGATAAAAAAAGGTATTATAAAGTAAAA
Organism: Anopheles dirus; assembly: GCA_000349145.1. Classification (NCBI taxonomy): domain Eukaryota; kingdom Metazoa; phylum Arthropoda; class Insecta; order Diptera; family Culicidae; genus Anopheles; species Anopheles dirus. The sequence continues at coordinate 3,263,869 of KB673645.1, forward strand.
AGTGCCGGGCACGGCCGTATTATAGAGCATAATGCACTCAGCTCGTAAACTAAGCGGTTCGTAATACGATAGCAATCGCTAATAGCCTAAAACTTAACTACGTCGATCACATCTTTTGCCTGTTGTGGTCGCATCCGTACGGCTGCGGCCCCGCCGCCTCGTTCGACCGTAAGCATACGCGCGCACACTTCCATGTACGGGTTAGAATTATGGTATCAGCAGATTTGCGAATTTGAAACACATTTTGTTTTGTTTTTTCCCCATCTGAAACAACACTCCCTCAAGGATTCAAGGAAGGCGCTAATTTACTTTTAAATAACACGTCCAGGAGCACCCGTTCGCCCAGGTGGTTCCTGTTGACGACACTGTTGGAATCATCTTTCGATACTCCACGCACCGCACATAAACAGAACTCGAACTCACTTCGGTTTGGATTCGGTTCGGCTCGAGATTGTGAACTCTGCTTGCCAAGCGAAGCGCTCTTGTCTTGGGGACGTGGGTGTTCGTTTTTGCTGCATCTTTATAATACGAAAGAATACGTTTGTACCGGCCCATCAGCAGGCAGCAACGGGAGAGGAAACAGTAATCTCCATTCAATCACTATTTGATGTATCGCCGCTGCCACATCGTTTTCGGCTTGGAAAGATACCGTGTATCCCGCGTACGTATGTTTGCACCACCGGTGAGACGGTTGTGGCGGGAGGGAGGGATTGTGTATTTAATAGTTATGTTGGCTAATATTATCAATGTAATCAGTATTTTAAAGTCGTATTTTCTTCAGCCACTGTTCAACCGACTTGCGTACGGTAGAATGAGCGCGACCTGCCGCACCTGCCTCCCTGGCTGTTGATCATCAAACACACAATCTGTTCTCCCTATTGTTTCCGATCTTGCGCGTACACTGCACTTTCGCACAATCGCATTCAGCCATCCACCCCATCTCACACAGGAGCGCGGGAGAGAGTTGATTAGTTTCAAAGATATCGTCCATAGGTATTATTCGCTTTAACTAATGCAATTTGTTCCAATAATATCGTACTGTTGTGTGCCGCAATCTACTATTACTATTTGTATCGCTCGCGAGCGAGAACGAGAGTAGTAGGTAGCAGCTTTAGCTAACAACATTCCTACAGCTTCGCGATACTTTCACGATACGTATCATCCTCATGATCACCACGCGTTTGCTCGCCCCAGCTTGCACACGATCCTCGCCTAGCAATGAAATTTCACTCCGCATGCATCTTCGAAACCCCACACTACTTTGCTCGTCTTGCTTCCTTTTTTTGTTTACTTTCAAGTACTTTTTGTGGATGTGTGTGTAATTGTGGATGTTTTGTTTTTGTTTTTTTTTAGAAAGGCATTACGAAGAGGCAACTCCGATCGGGAAAAACTTGTAGCCTTTTCTATAAGAATCGCGGTGGTCCGGAGTGATATGAACTATGTGGCAGACTCGGGCTGGCACGGTGCAGCGTATACGGCGAGGAAGACCGCTGGGCAAGCGATTGCTGTTGCGCTGCCTGTTGCTGCTGGGTGGAGGAGGCGCCCACATTCAACAGTTGCTGTTGTGAACCGTGATGTTGCTGCTGCTGCTGCTGTTGGCCACCGTGTGAAAGCGATGCTTGCGATCCGTGCAGCTGTGAGGAGGACGAATGGCCACCACCCAGCAGCATCGAGGAGGAGGACGACGATGATGATGCTGACGGTTGCAGTGAGGGATGGTGCATTTGCTGCTGTTGCTGCTGCTGAGATTGGGACGTCGATTGTTGCGATGTTGAAGGATGTATAGGGTTCAGCAGATTTCGTGTCATGTAGTGATGGAAGGTTGTTGTTGCAGGGCCCATACGATGATGCTGTTCCGAAAGAGGAAGGAAAAGGTTGAATCACCACTGTTGGAAACAAACTGTGGGCATTCTCATACGTGTCTAAGTTGCCTAACAGTGTTGCGTTTCTAAATAACCAGTTTATGCCTTTCTATGTGGAGGCCAATGAACTAAAGGGTTAAACTCGTCTTAGGAAAACAAGTAACCGTCCTTTGCACCTCTTACTTGAGCATGCATTCAAAATAAACATTGCAATAATTACATAGTTTTTACTAATCCTCACATCGAAAAATGAGCTTATAATCGTTACTTAGTTTCGTTGATAATTTTTACATTCTTTTCATTTACATAACCCTGCATTTTCAACCCCTGCGGGAAGTCATGTTTTTTACAGCTGCTTTAAGTAAACACGATTTTAAGTGAGCAACACAAAGTGTCGTCGAATAAATATCTAAATTAGCATTCAATTTATCTTGGTTTTGTATGTACTACCCATACAACTTAGTAGAAAGTTAAAAGGTTACAACCGGCTTGAAGGACCAACATGTAGGGGTTCATATAGTATTGCGTTGTATGGTTAGTGAGCCCGCTACCCATACAACGGATTACACGGTTATCCGCTACAGTTGCCACTATTGCCATTACACATTAGTAAATAGTATTCATAGTCTGCTTTATGAGTGTGAAGATGTGAACGAGAAGCCTAACACTTACCGGAATATTGTGATGTAATCCACCAATCGCTGCGGCACCAATCATGTGACTCGGCCCATCACCTAAATCCAGATGAAGACTTTCCGGAACATCCGATACGTTTCCAGCACCACTACCCCCACCACCTCCTGCACCTCCACCGCCGCCACCGGCTGCACCACCACCTAGATGAAGCTGTCCGAGTGAGGCCGTTGCCATCGCAACGTCGGGCATCACGTCCGAAAGATGACCGTCGGAGCAAGCGCCCATTTCACTCAGATCCAAACCCCCGCCTCCGATAGCGCCCGGCGGGCCTACCGCACCACCTCCGCCGGCCGGAGCCGACAGACGATATGCCACGATGTCGCCGCCCGGGATAACTGAAGGCAGCTCCTGCCGTCGGTGCGATCCACCAATCAAAGCGAGCGGATTGTTCATCGACGAGAGGAGTCCACCAGAGCTACCGGAGCCACTGGCACCGTGGACACCGCTACCGTGCGATAGCAGTGAATGCTGTGCCATCTGTGACGAACGCTGCGAATGGTGGGCCGATGGTTGCTGCTGCTGTTGTTGTGAAGGATAGGGTTGTTGTTGCGCCTGTTGACGGGGGAATGTCATGTTGCGGCCGAAGCAATGCACGCCGGATCCACCCTGCGCCGCCTGCCCAATATCGATGCTGGGCATAGCCGGTGACGGTGGGGGTGTGGACTCGTCGTCCAGTGACTGTTGGCTGGCGTGCAGATCGTGCCGATGGTGCGCGTGGTGATGCGTGTGGTGATGCGTATGATGCCCATCGTGACCGTCGTAATCCGTCGGACCCTTGTTCACCCCACCGCCACCACCGCTCCCGTCCCCATCGTGCGAACAGTAGCAGTTCGCGTTCTCCAGCAGCTCCGCCACCTCGTCCGGAAAGTTGAACTCCCGCACCACTCGCAGCCGGATCTGTCGGTTGATTTCCGCCCGACTCGACAGTGGCAGTGCGAGGGCTCTCTGGCACCCGGGCGCCTGCCGTAGCTTCTGGTCGCGCTTCTGCATCGATTCCATCGTTTGCGCGTCCGGTGGCGGGATCGGTGCGGTCGTGGCGGCCACCACGTCCACACCGGTTGCCGAACCACCACCGAGCGTCGTGCCGGCGTTACTGTTCAGTCGCGATACCATGTACAACGTGTCCGGTATGTCGGGCATGTGGTGTCGCGACCGCCTCATACGCAACAGCTCGATCTGCTGGGACGCGATGTGATCCTCCAGTAGCACCTTCACCTCTTCATAGTACGGCATGAAGAGCCGTGGTCGCACGAACAGCCCGTGGTTCTTCCCGCCCCGGATCCACGCGTTGATGCGAAGGCTTTCCCGCTCGTCACCGATCATGTGCGAGGGCGGCGTGCTGACCAGCCCGCGCCGGATCGCCTGGTTGAGGATTTCGTTGTTCGGCGGCAGCACGTGGTCCATGCGGACGTGCGGCAACAGCTCGGACAGAATCTCGCGCAGCTCCACGTCGCTCAGGTCGCGCTTCTTGATGCCCTTGCGCGTGACCGAGTGGGCCGTGTGGCTGAGCAGGTTCGGTTCCCGGTCCTCCATCCGCCGTATCAGCTCCTGCTCACCCCACTTCAGCACCGCCTGCAGCACCTCCAGCTCGGACGCCTGCAGAAAATTGTTCTGCAGCGCCTCGATCAACTGCGATTTGTCGAGCTGAAACAGCACCGGCGACCCGACGATGGCCGAGAACTCCTCGCGCAGGAAGTGGCATGCCTGCCGGTACACCCAGGCCGAACCGTGCGGCTGGCTGCCCCAGCGCAATACCGTCGCCAGCGTGTCGAGCGACAGCCACTCGAGTATCAGATCTTCACAGCCCTGGGCCAGTATGTCCAGCTCGAGGAAGCGCCCGATCTGGTACAGCTCCATCGCCTCCTCGAGCGGTGACGGGCGGGCACGGCCGGTGTGCGTCAGTGCCTGCACCTCGCCGAGGCTACCCGCACCGCTGCCGCACCCGTTGCCACGCAGTATCAGTGACAGGTCGACCGTGTCCAGGTAGATGGCGTGCAGGAGCACCCGTGCATACCGCTTCGGTATGACGCCCTCGTCCAGCACGATGCGGGTCGTCGCGTGCAGTGACCGGTCTGTCCCGTGCAACTGGTGCTCCTCGGAGATGTTTCGTGTCCGCCGCTGGATCATGCTCTTGAAAAACGGCGAGCGCGCGCTCAGTATCGCCTTGTGGCACGGTAGCTCCAGCTTCGGGCGGAACCCGTACTCTGAGCTGCCCGAATCGGGCCGGTGATAATCGCCGCCCTCGGACGTGAAAACGATGGCCGCGTCCGCGTAGTCGCCCGTCTCCAGCAGATACCGCAGGTCGTTCTCGAGCGGGTTGGGCGTGCCGAAGTCTTCCCCTAACCGACGCAGCAGGCTCACGTCGATGGTCGGATCGTGCGTGCACAGGTCGCCGGTGTAGAGGTACCGCAGAAGCGACGAGAACATCGCCACGTCCACCGGTGACGAGCGCAACTCGAGACAGATGCGCGCCCCGTATCCGGGACAGCCGGCCAGCAGATCGCGGAAGTACGAGCAGCGCGCGGACAATATCGCCCGGTGCACCGGAAACACCGTGCCGCGGAACACGAGATCGCAGTCGGTGCAGTGCTTGAAATCGTACAGGCTGGCCAGGTCCTGCTTGAAGGTGGTCGCCGGTGGCCGCGCCAACTCCGCCTGCACGGACAAATCCTTCAGCGCGGCCAGTGACTCGTACTCCTCCAGCAGGGCCGACAGCTCCATTGGGCTCCAGCTGGACACGAACTCGCGCAGCACACGCCCATGATCACAGGCTTTCGACGAGCGGCGCCGTCGGATCAGTTTCTTCTTCAGCGTCGCGAAACCGGTCACCTTCTTGCGCCGCTCGCGCACCACGGCCCCGGGACCGCCGCCCGAACCACCGCTCCCTCCCGCTCCTGCTGCTGCCGCTCCACCGCACAGTGGTCCGTATCCACCGCCAGCGGACGTCAACGGTGTCGTGGTAATTCCCGCCGTCGACGTTATCCCCGAAAGACCCATCATTCCTCCGCCGCCAACACCGCCCCCGGCCACTCCACCAGAACCACTCCCTCCTCCCCCGCCACCGCCACTAGAGCCGGGACAGTCCGTTGACGCTGTTGCTCCCATCTCCGTCGTAATGCATGGATCACTGCCACTCTTACTCTCGCACCAGTATGACAGTCCACAGGGTATCAGGCATCCCCATAGACCAGGATTCATTGTCCAGCAACGACGTGGTCGGCGCGTGGTGGCAGTTCTGCAAACGAGAATAAATACATGGTTGAATGTCCTCCGCAGCAACAAGACAAAAAGGGAGTTTTGGCATGCAAAAGCTCCTAAATATCCTTCCGACGCGGTTGTTTGACGCGGGTTTCGTGGAATTCTAATCTAATTAGCAACGCGTGTGTGGCTGTGTGTATGTGCACCATTATATCACACCAGCCTGAAACAACGCTAGCTTTGTCAGCAGCAGATCCTTTCGGGAGCTATAATAACAACGATGCACACGCACACCACTCTACCATTGCCCACACCAACATCGATTTCGCAGGCACGGCATGTAAGGTTAACGCGAAGCAATCGATATTCATCAACAACAACATATCATTCAATTCACACACGCGCGCGTGTCCATTTGATCGATCAAGAAACAACATTCCACCACTGCGTCCGCTTGTTTTTGTTTGCAACAAAGGTAATTTTTAATGTGTTTTTTTTTTGTATTTCATAGCTATCATGACAGGAGTTATTTTTTACGTGGGTAAATTTTTGTTAATTTAACTGATAATTTTTTGTTCAATCATAAGCTTGCATGTAAAATATCCTTTTAGCTGTTTCACTGTTTTCCAGGTTTGGAGTGTGACATTAGTCATTTCACTCCTCAAAACTTTTCCATCCATGCATTACTTATCATTCTATCTTCTAACTATTTATCTATTGTTTACATACGAATATGCTCACCTGAATGCAATTGTGCGCACATTTTTACAACGATACTTTCTCCTTCGTTCGTTCAATCCGCCCGTGTTATCGGTGTTGATAGTACGGTTTGTTTGTTCAGCGACTTCGCTTATCTAGTACCTCATTGTAGCCGGAGTGGAGCGTTGTCCGACTGGGCTAACCATCTGGGTATGTGATTTTGTGTTTTCCGTGCACTAATTTCCCAGCCCGAAAAGCCAGACCGGTTACTCAACACATCGTTACGTGCCGGATGTGCTGAATGGTTGCTGTGTTTCGCTACGAAACTGGCTGGCTTCAAACGCTGGCACAGTCCACCATTCTGAGGTGCATCTTCGGCATCTTTATTCACAGCCCGAACGGAAATAATTTCGTTCGTTGTCCTCACAGCGAATCGTAAGGAAGAAATACACTTTTTAGCGAACACTCACACACACACACACACACACACACACACACGTGCGCGCGCACACACACACTCCGAGCAATTTGCTCGCCCACTTTGATGATAATTTTGTGCAGGCAGCGTTATTTCACGAGAACAGCAGAATTCACTGAACCACCAACTGAAGCCAAGCAGAAGACGACGAAGCGCACAGGAAGGGTTTTGCCCTTGTTTCGTTTATGGCTATCGTTATTTATTATTTGTTACGGACGATATAACCAAACTGCTGCGTCTTGCCATTCACCCCTGGTGGGTTTGGGGTGGCAAAACGAAAGGAGTTTCTCTGCCGCCGTCGTCTCCGAGCGATGACACAGCTCCTAGCACCCCCGCCTTTCAGTTTAGGGTTGCAGCAGCAAAGAGCGATTTGTGTTTAGTATCAGTAGGCCATGTTTACATTCTCACTGTTTGACTAACAACCATTCGCCGTGGCGATTGATTATTCCCGATCAAGAAAGCCCTTTTCCGAACGCCCTTCTTGCACGATCTGCTTTCTTGCTGGAAGAAAGTTTATGCTTTCTGTCACTTTCACACCTTCTTCGCAGTGCGTCGTCACCACCACCATTCCACCACACCTGTCTGCTGCTGCTTCTGCTGCTACTGCTACAGCCTGGTGCAGTCAAGGGACACTTGGATGTGTTTCATCCTTTTTTTCCACCAAAACACAAGCACGCGCGCGCACGCACGCACGCACAGCGCTCCTTATTTTAGCTCCTACGCACACACCACGCACCACCCTTCACACGCCGCTCCTACCATCGCTCCAGTGCCACACACTTGTCTGCTGCACCAAGCCCAGAAAATGAACGAGGGCTCCAGCTCCTGCCTCATACTCCGCCCCAGAGCGGGTCGAACGGGTTTTGTTGTGTGCACTTCTGGCGTTGGTGCCCCTTCCGCGCCAACGCCCCTTTTGCCGTTTCGGTACGAGGCCAGAGCCCAGAAGAAAAACACTTTTCACCGTACTCTTCCACCCTGGTGATTCTGCTAACTCGGGCAGCAATGAGGTAAAAAAAAACTTCGACGGGTTGCGCTTTGGGGATGGCAAATCTCCTCCTTTTCCCTTCTGCCGTCCGCTCGTCGCGATATTGCCTCTCGAGTTGCTACGCCCGAGTGCTGGGAAAACACACGGCCCCAACCTTGCGCGACCGTCGCTCACCGAGGCGTCACGCGTATTTTCCGATGTTTTCCACCTCGCTGCGAGCTGGGGTTGAAAAGATGGAAAACAGGAAAAACTCCAGTCGACGACGACTTCTGTAATTTTCAAGTTTAGGGAAAACTCCAGTCGACGACGCAAAGTCAGTATAGACCAGGTCGTCGAAAAACCCCGTTTTGACGTTTAAAAAAAGAAAAATAAAAATAAATTGAACCTGACACCCGGTTACCTATCTGTCAAACGATGTTTACATTTTGTTCGTACGACCGGGAAAGGCATATAGAAATGATAAACTTTAAAAAAAACACTGTACTCTCCAGTTGCTAGTTGCTTGTGATATCCTGCTCCATGGAAAGGACAGGTTACCGTATTGTATGAAGTTGGTTTCGTACGTGAAACAATAAAACGGAATGATTATATACACAGTGGACGCAAAAGGTAATCTGTACATACAAAACGCGATACTATTTCGCCTACCAAATGCTAGTGGTTTGATGATAATGCATATGTGTGTGTGCTCATGACGACACAAAAATTACCCATAGACGTCAAACTTTGTTTTCATGATGGCTACCATGACGGACCTATGACCTTACATCTCCTTGTATTTATAATCTCCAAATGACAATTGATTTGACAGCTGTTCTTGTTGTTGTTCTTAGCAGCCGTCAAATCTGTCAAATCATGTGAAGGGCAACTCAATTGAGGGAGCGAGATGCAAAAAGAAAAACCGCCGGAGCAGGGAGAAGAAACTGCGCCCGCACTATAGAGCAACCGTGAAAAATGGCCAATTTTGGCAAATACTGTGGTGAATCCCGTTCGAGCTCTTTTTCCTTCGAGCAGTTGTCTCGCTAGATCTCGTTGACAGGAGAAACCGAGAAATACGGTATAATCGATGCGAAAATCAGTAATAAATAGTAAAAACTTATGAATTTTTGAATATTTCTCGATAATAACGTAGTTATCTCAAAATTGGATCACGTTTGAATAATAGAATAAAGAATAGAATAATTTGGTTTAATGCATTTGTGTACTAACTGTCCCTTAAACGACGACAAATTTTCTATAAAATATTTTTGCTACGACATATACAAATTTCACCTAGCTAATGTTAATAATAAGTGCAGTATCAATAATGTAATGCACAAGATGCTGCACATATATAAACTGTGTTTCAAGAGGCTGTAGTCTTATTATGGAGCATAGGAATGGGTTTCACGATAATTCTGTTTATTAAAATATTTGATTGAATGATGTAAACCTACTTTACCATTACAGTTCATATTTCCGAAAACTCCTCCAAGGATCTCCTCCAAGGATTGCAAAATCCTCTATGTTGGGCGGTCTCCAAGGTTTTTTGTACATCAAAATTTTATTAAATCAATAAAATATATTGCATGCATGCGAGCTATAGTTTAAAAAAAATGATTTGTCGGTCCGAACCTAAAACGAATAACGAAAGTAAACCTAATCAAACTCAATGTTTGGAGGTAGCGCTCCACGTTTGCGGGCCTCATCGACACGGTTGTAGAAATCGGTAAAATCGACGTGCGAACGAATCCTCCTATTTGAATCATAGGGATTTCCGGGTTGCGTGCTGCTGAAAAATGTAATTATCATACGGTAAAACATAATTGCACCTTACGTTTCATGCATTAACTCACATATTGGAGCTTGTCACCGATATATTGGTATGAATTGTCGAGTAGTTTCCCTCCGTCGGCGTTGCATCCGAGCTGGTCGAGCTGAACGAGGTAGTGGAGTTTAAGCTGCGACTTCCATTGTTCCGATTACCAAAGGCTTTCGGCAGAGAATAGTTGAAGTTACGTATCAGCAGGGTCACATCGTCCCGGCTGTTGAACGTAAGCGGTTGGTGCTCGGCGACCAGCTGCATGTACGTATCGTAGTGCGCCTGCACAATCCGATGCACGACCGACTGTGCGACACCACCGAGCGTGGACTGCAATTGGAATTCTTCCGAAATCATCCGCACCAGCTCGCGGTTGCCAGTTGACGTGTCACCGGGGAAGATGTCCTGGAGGGCCCGGCACAGCCCGCTCGACATCAGCACTAGAAACCGGCAGGCCGGTGAAATCTGTATCCCACCAACGATCTCCGGTTCGAAAATCACCGGCTCGGCGGTAGCACTGGAGAGAAAGTTGCAATCCTTGTACCCGGCCTTGCCGAGGTAGTTGCCAATGCAGCGCGTACTGTACAGCGGTACGCCCTCGAAGTTTTGGGCCATCAACCCAAGCCGAAAGAGACGAGCCGCTTCCTCCGCGTTCAGCAAATTATGATCCACGCTCAGCTGCGTCACCGTCAGCGTGTCGTGCTCGTCCGTTTTGCACAGCAGTGCCCGGCAGTTGCCGATGTTTCCGAGGTACAGGTGTGACCGGTGCACCAGCCCCAGCACCGCACTACTCCCGACTGATAGCGCGTTGTTCAGCGAATCAAGCTTCTGCAGCACATTCTCAAACTGTTGCGATATTTCGTACTGATTCATACCGTCCGCCGAAAGGTGCAGCTGTATGGCGGTCTTCGTAGCGACGTGCGGGTTGATCGTATCGAAGTAGCCTTTCTCCACCGACATGAACGACTGGCGGATAAGCTCCTTGACCGCCTCGTCCGAGTGGCAGGCGTTTAGCTGACCCAGCAGAAGCTCTGCTGCCATCTCCTGCAGTGCGTTTTCCGCTACCGACACGCCGTTGTGGCCCGAGAGGAGTGCGTAGAGGGAGCTACAATGAATAGACCTTACAGAGCGCGATCCAAACAGGAAGGGAAGAGCGTCGTGATAATACGTACGTGTTGGCATCAGATATGCAAAGACACTTTTTATCGCGCGACTCATAGCCCTCGCACCGGCGACCATCATCCCTACGACGAAAGGGCGGCACAAAAATGTTATTTAAAACCCTTTTAATGCACAATAAGCTCTCATACGCGGTGTAGTTTACTTGTATGTTTGATTTATCGCTTCCCCAACGCCTGTTTGGTTGCACACTTTTAGATCGTCCGTCCAGGACTTGGTACGGTTGTTGTTTTGCATCGATTCCATAATTGCACTTCTCTGTGGCGGGCTTTTGGCAAATTTCAGCAAAAACGTCCATTCACAACACGACAGGCACAATTGCGAATGGAAAAGGCCATTAAAACAGCCCCGAAAGCCGAAAATGCTTGTTTGTTTACTTGTTTTGATGCGAGTACACGGTTTGTAAAATTGTCACAACAGCTGTTTAGCAGTGTTGCCATCTGGCTTACGTTTTGCAGGAAATACAGTGGCCTGCATGAAAAATGGTACACTGAGAAAACATAAGGTGTAAACAAACACAAACCAAACATACCATCGAATTTTGCTTTGAATTGCACATATATTTTTTGCATTAAGTATGCATTAAGTATCGTAGAGAAATTGTGCCAACAAATCATTTTTCTCATCATTTTTCATGAGATTTTGAAAAATTTTCAATCAAAACTCATGTAATACGCAGAGCAGCAGTACGTTTATTGATGGAGAATTAAATTGGTAGATTTTGTTTTAATACATCGATAATTGCTTACAAGTAGCATTGAACGTGTTTAAGTTAATCGTCATTAGTTTGATTTTCCTCGTCGTTATCTTGCTCCATCGGTTCATCCTGTTGCTCCGGTGCTTCCGGATACTCGGAGGTGCTATCGTCGTCCTTTTCCTCACTGTCGGATGTCCGTTCGTTTTCAGTTCGCTGGTTTTCTGATGGCTCTTCGTTTTCGTCCGCTGCATGTTCCCCGTCTGCTTCTTGTGGTTCTGTGGCGTTCGAGTCGCCCGAATCTTCCTGGACACAATCCTGAGATCCGTTCTCGGGTTCCTCTGCGTTCACTGCCGCCTCATCATCTTCATCTTCCTCGTGTTGCTCAAGTCGACCATTTACGCGGGGTACTGTGTCCTTTTCACGCTCATCCCGCTCAACCCCAGCCACACGGGCATCCTCTAGTAGACGATTCAGTTCGTCTAGCTCGTCCGTCATTTGGGCGTATCGCGTCTGGAGCGACTTTTCACGCTCCGTTTGCCGCATCACATCCTCCGTCAGCGACTCCAGGCGCTTCGGAATGGCCAAATCTTCCTGGGCCGCGAGAAACTGGAACGTCGAGAGGGCCAGCGAGTTCTGCTCGATCTGTTCGTTCGTGTCCTGAAACTGCTTGACCAGCGCCTGTGCCCGTGCCTGATAGCCGGCGGTCAGAATCTTCAGCTTCTTCTCAATCTTGCCGCACCGTTTCGCTTCCTTCGCCATATGTCGACGGTTGATTTCCAGACGCTTTTCCGCCGACTCGATGCGGTCCTTCTTGCTGGCGAGATTGGCACGCGTGTAGCGGTTCTGGCTCGGCAGATAGAGCACCTGCGACAGACACTCCTGCCACACCTGGGTGTAACTCTCGAGAGACAGATCACCGTGGGCCATGCCCTGCTTCACCACCCCCATCTCCTCCGCCAACAGTTTGCGCGCCTCGCTCAGCTCCGATTCGTCGATGTTCTCGTACGGATGCTGCTCAAGGTAGGCCTGGTATTGGGTTAGTGCGGGGCGTTTCATTAGCGCGGCCGCTGGCACTTGTGTAATGGGATTGCGCAGTGCGTCGTAGTTGAGCATTTTGACCATCTCCTGTTTGACCAGCTCTTCCGCCTTCTGCAGATCGGTCAGGCCGTGCATTTCGTTCGAGGGTCGCAGTACGGTCGTATTGATTTCCAACGGACGCGGCAAGTCTCGCTGGATGACCTGCGAACGCAGCGACAGCTCTTTCGCTTCCTGGGCCAGTTTGTTGCGCACACGCTTCTCGTCGACGTCTGCCTGATCTGGCACCATCTGTTCCATGTCCATCGTGCCGTCATCGGCCGCCTCGTCCGTCTCGCTCTCCGGTACCACGATTTCGTAGTCGTTCCTCGGCGCGGGAAGTGAAGCGAGCCCCTCCTTCAGCGTTGATTTCAGCTGCTTCTGGTAAGATTTATATGCGGCCGGTGTCTCGGCCACGCTCATGCCATCCTCCGTGTTAATGTTCAGCTTATCGCGCAGGAAATTGGGTGTGGCACCGGGTACGTGCGGTTGTGTGCCGGATCCGACCGGGACCATCGCTCCGGAAGCCGGGGTTAGGAATCCACCCGGTGTGGCACTCCCGTCCGGTCCACGAACGGAGCGGAACGGAGTTGCCAGCACGGTGTTCGGTGTAGCAACTGCCTGGCTTTGAGGTAACACACCGGAAAAGTCAGACTGATGGAGCGGAGTGTTCACGCCCCCTTTCAGAGGTGTCTCAACGTGAGTTAGCGCCATCATGTTTTGGGCTTCTTGCAAGATTCGATCCGTCACCGGTGCGGGAGTGCGGGGCGTTGCGGCCACCTGCGGTGTGATGCTGTAGTCGGCCAGCAGGGCATCTGTTGTCTCCACACCACTTTCAGATGCGACCTCTTTGGCGATCTCACTAGCACGGCCTAGCTTTACGACCTGCTGTAATTCCTGGTCGGAAATTTGCGGTTCCGGAAGAACGAGTTTCGACCGCTTCTTGGCCGGTTCTTGATTCTTTAGCAACGCAGTCGGTATGTCATTTTCCTTCCGTTGCTTGAGCTTCTCCTTGTCCTTCTTCCGCTCGCGTGCTTCCTTTTCAACGCGCAGCTCTCCGTCCAGCGTTTGCTGACGCAGGCTGGAAAAGTCGGCCGCTATCGGTACCACAAACTCTTCCGTAGTGTCGTAAAACCCGAGCGCGGGAGTTTTCTCGAACGGTATTTCCGAATTGTAATCAATGCCCTTCAATTTACGCTTCCGATTGCCGACACCGATACCGGCCGCACGCAGTTCGCGACGTTTCTGCAGTGCCGCAAGCCGGCGTGCTTCCTCCAGCTGCTTCTCGCGCGCTTTACGCTTCGCTTTTTTGCCTTGCGTATTAGCCAAACGGGCGCGAGCCTCGGACAGCATCTCCAACTCATCCTCATCCATATCCTTCGGGTCCGGACGGGCCGGTTTGGTTTCCGGGTTCGGGTCGATCTCACCCGGTTTCAGCTTACGCGGATCGTCCATGCCATCTTCGCCCTCCTCCTTCCGCTGTGCCTGATCCAGCAGATATTCGTACCGCTCCAGGCACTGCGCCGCCGTACGCCCGATGATGGGAGCAATCGTGCGCCATTGCGTAGGCATAAGCTTGGCCAGATGCAGAAGCTTTTCGTCCTCCTCGCGGGACCATTCGGTTTTCTTGATGCTCGGATCAAGCCACTCATACCAGCGAGCCTTGCACTGCTTGGCGGATTTACGATGTAGCAGCGACGCGATACGCGACCACTGGTTTTTGCCATATTTCATGACCGCGGCTTTGAGGATTTCATCCTAAGAACGAAACGGATGCGAAGTTGTAGATAAAGAAAAACATCTTTGTGCAAGCCGGTAGCAGAGAAATGCAGCCGGCATCCAGATCTTACCTCCGTGTTCCGCCAAACACCGCCCTTTATCATAATTCGTGGCATTTTGACTGGAGTGGTGTTGGTTTCCTTCAGTAAATACCACGATGAATAATAGTACTACAGTAATCTGAGCGCACTATACAGTGCGTGTTTTAGGAAAATTTATCTTTCAACCATGCACAAAATTCACAAGCGTTTTCCGCATCAAAAACAGACGAACAACCTGTCAAAACAGTAAAACGCACAGAGGGTGGTAGTAGCGGACATATCAGAAAAATGTCATGACATTTAGTTCGATAAACTCATTTGAAATTGCCATATTACGGTTATGTGGTGCATCAATTACAATAATCATAAATTTCAGAGCATTATATTTTGTAATAACTGAAATAAATACGTTTTATGATTTCAAAACTAAGCGTCTTGTCAACGGCTGGGCTTGCAATGATTTCGCAATGATAGAAAATTCAACAAAATAATAAAAACATATACGTATGATAGTTTGACTATACAACTATCTATATTTACAGATTGGCTCTAGAAATCCATGGTATTGAAAATTAAGCAGGTTTTTAGAAGTTATCATTCTGAAAACGGTTTGTTTATCATTCTGAAAACGTTGTTATATATGTTATAACGGTATATATATAACGGTTGTGTTTGATTTAGGAACGATTTGACAGCTGCCGAACGACATAATATTTGAAACAACCGTTGGCATAGACAATATCCTCCATTCGCTGGTCTCGAAGGTTACAAGACTACACAAATGTAATATTCGAGGAATTCGCTTGTATTCGCTTAAATACGCTTTTTTATGGTATGGCATGGTTGTTCCAAAGTTAGTCAAAAGTATTAATAATCACAACCTTCGCAATCCCCTCGATGATAAGCGTCTTCTCTATAATATTTTAACAATCGTTTGTTTTTTACTAAATTTTTAAATTAATTGAGTTGAAAAAAACGTCCACAACATGTCCAGTTTGAAGAAATCATAACAATTTTAGGGGTTAAAACATTGTATGAGTGGAGACGCCTAGTTGTTTGTTAACATATGCAATGTTGCTTTCATACTATTTTGTTTCCCTTCCGTGTCTTGACATGTCTGTTCAACAGTGTTTGCTCCAATCGTACATTTCTTTCTGTAACAATGAAGTGTGCTCCGGTTTCTTAAAATATCATTTAATGTTTTTTTTTCCATTCTCTTGCCCTTTCATTAACTTTATTATTGGTATTCACAATCGTTTCTCGCTTAATTTGGTTTGTTAGCTCACCTGCGGTCGCCCGGGGCCGCAGCAGTCTGCGGAGGAGAAAACAAAAAGAAACTAAATACGATCACTCCGAGCCGAAATAAAACTAACGCGTCCGGCATTCGTTATGGACAAACCATGTGTGAATTAGAGTATCTGCTGTTTTGTTTGGTTTGCCTCGTCATTGGACGCGCATACGCGTCGTCAGCGAAATTTCTCACCACCATCGGAATCGGTTTTCAGTTTGCACGCGCTAACGTGTTCACGATCATTTTCTTACCAATTTATAATATCCATCCATTTCATGCTACTACTGTATTACACTTTCCTCGCTGAGGGTGGAAATCATTATGCTTTAGAGAATAACAACAATTGCGCTAGAGTTTTCATTTCATATCCGTTCTCAACAAACTAAGGAAGATGTAGTAGGGAAAGGGATGCGCGAGGTTGGGCGTAGAGTAATGTAGAAGTCGATAAAAGGTCATTATCTTTACTAAAGCGCTGCCATTGAAAAACGAGATGAAAGTAAAAAAACAGAATAAATTATCGCTAGAGTGTATAAAAATCAAATGTTGGACTTTGTCGTTTTGCCGGCACACGAGATGGTTTGCCAATAATACTAGAACTTTGTACACAGAATGTATGTAGAAGAGGATAACTATTCTATAGCACGGAAATGCATAAGCAAGCTGCAAGTGTTTTTGTTTAAATTGTAACTCAAACTGAAGTAATTTGAACTAGATGCTTTGGAATGGGGTTGGTGGGAGGAAAAATAGTTTAGAGGAGAAACGTTGCTTGTATGCCAACGCGCTGCAACAACGCTCACACATCGCAAGGAGATGGAAAGCACACGGAGCGCGTGGTGCGACGGATAACGAAAGTTTGGAAATAATTCGTAACTACAACGCACGTGCGTGCGTACGGATTCCTTACCCTAGGCTTATAAGTTCGTTCCTTTCCTTGCTTGCAACCTGTTTTTATCATTTATCTATACATCCTACTGCAGCTATATTGCGCTGGCCTGTTAGTCAGCCCTGCCATAGGCCCTGCCATTCACTATCATGTTCATGTTTTGTTCCATTTTGTTGCTTCCCATCGGCGCCGTCGTCGGTTCCTTAGTCTAGCTGCACAATGCTCACCCGATGTTGTTTTTTTGTCCCCAATCCCATTCCCACTAAATTAGTTGCCCATATTCGATAATGTTTGATTCACTAAGTGTATGCATATGTCTACCGCGTGCAGTTAATTAGTGTGTTCATGTTCTTTTTTCTCACCCATTCGAATAACTTTCCTAATTACCTTTAATTGCCCTGCATCGTCGTCGTCGTCATTCCCGCTGCTTTGCTTTGCGTATCCGGCTCTACTATCCTAGCTTTAAATTACACTAATTACTATCCCGCGGAGGGAAAGTGGGCGCATATTCATAACTTGTCCGTTCGGCTGTTGTCTTTTGCGGGGGGAGAAAGGACCACGATTCAGGAGTAGCACGGATGTGTGCATTATACTAGTTTTTGTTTGCTCAACCATCGTCACTCTGTGAAACGTTTTGTGTGAACGTTTGGTATAAAACCGAACAGAATAGATTTAAAAACATTCAATTAACATTAACTAGACTCGTAAACGTTATGATAGGAGGAGAAACATTGAGAGAGAGAGAGAGAGTGAGAGAGGGCGGGTGAGATATAAAGAGTGGGCTTTTGAGAGAGCTTTATCCATCCGCGTAACGAAGATTTCGTGAGATTCAATTTGCGTCCTTTTCTGTTACTTGACAGCGCTTGATCCTGGAAAATGCTACTTCTGATGACTAATTGAACACATACACACATTAGGGGTTGTTCATGTTTCCCTGCTACTGTCGACGGGTCCCTGCTGTCTTCTCTCTCTGTTGAGATTCTTCTGTCCTGTCTCCTCGATGGGATTTCCCTACGGGGCGTGGAATGCTTAGTGGTAAGGGGGGAGCTATCTGCTGTACTTCCCTTCCCTCCGTGCACGATCGTACATGCAGTTTTCTCTAGCCTTACTTGGCGAATGTTAGATTGTATGTTTTGAGTTGCATCGGCTCGAGATAGATGTCGGTGAAGGTGCTGATCCGTTCGCCCGTATGTAAGCCCGTCAGCGAGGTAGCCTGGATCGAGTCGATCCGTAACCGCCGGAACAGTTGCAGCTCCCGTCCCTCCGGTTGGACGCGGTCGATTTCGTTTGCCTCTCCACCATCACCGCCACCACCCCCTCCGCCACCGTCGAGTCCGTTGGAGGGATTGCTGGTGCTGCTGCTGCCGCTACTGCTGCCACCACTACTGCTGCCGTTGCCGCAGAAGTAACCGATCATCTCGTCGCTGCCTATCCGGCAGCTGTAACCTTGCCGCTGCAGCACCAGCAGCGCGGAGTTCGATGGGAAGAGCGGCAGATTGCTCTCGGTGAGCGTGCGCAGGTTGAGAACGTGCAGGTCGCACGGGAATTGCACTCGCAGCAGACGCACCGCCCGGTTTAGCTCCAGCTGGTTGCTCTCGTCGTAGCGTTCGACGATGAACAGATTTGCGGGATAGTTAAGCCCGTTGGCGAGTGCGTTAGCAAAGATGCTGGGCAGTTGGTACGGATCGCTGCCGGTGGTGGTAGCTTTCTGGCCTTCCGCGTTACCACTGCCAACGGCCGCATCGGGCTGCACCGGTGCCGCTGGATCGATCGTTTCCAACGCCAGCCAAAACCGGTGCCTCGTCAAGCGACTGTCGATGACACCTTCCCCCATGCCACGGTAATCGTCGTAGAGCGTGCGGCGATCGAGCATGACCTCCAACTGGCCCGGTTCCAGACTGGCGGCACCCTGCGCGTGCGTCGTCAGCAGCGTCAGTCGCATGTGATCGTCCTGGATGAAGGCACCGGACGTGATCGGGAAGTAGTTGCCCTCGACGCCTATTGCCGAAACCTTGACACGCTTCTGGTACTGGAAACCGTTCAGGTCGGAGTAGAACTCCGGGTTCTCGCTGGCACCGTTCTCGATGTCCGTGATGAAGCGCATAAACAGTTCCGTTTCGCGATTTTTCGGCGGCGCCTCGAAATCGATGTCATTCTCGATGTAGATCGCACTGTCCAGCACGCTGTTCGAATTGTAGATGCGCACCGTGTGCGCCAGGAACGGTCCGTAAATGGCGGTCACGTCGCTTGCCAGTGGGCCGGACGTGATCAGAATGGTTAGATCGCCGTATTGCTCCAGCACGTCCTTTTCCGAGTTGCGCTGTTCTGGATCGGTCTTGAAGAGGTACGCACCGGAGTGGAACTGGGCGCTCTTGTACGCGGCGAACTTGATCGCACACTGTATCTGCTTGCCCATGTGCTTTTTGGTGACGGATTTCAGGAACCCGCTCTGCTCGTCGAACAGCAGCCGCATCTTGTAGTTTTCCAGCTGAATGTCGCCCGGCTGTTTGCTGCGCACCTCGAACGCTTTCGTCTTTTCATCCTGACACTCCGTGCAGTACAGCGTCGCCATCTTGCCCTGGTAGCCGTCCTCGTCGTAGGCGGCCGTGTACGTGGTCAGCGAGAGTGGCGCCAACCGGGCCACGAACATTACCTCGTACTCCTTGTCCGAGGGTACGATCTTGCGCGACGTGTACGACGTTTCCGTGATGTTCCATACGGGGTTGATCTGAATGTCGACCGTTTTGCCGCTCGCGTCCAGCACCTTCACGCGGGGCGTTAGGGTACGGATCGTTACCACCTCCAGCCGCTCCTGGGCCAGTGCGTTGTACACGATAAAGTCCGTGCTGCGGCCTTCCGTCACAATGATCGGTGTTTTACGTGGCAGCTTGCCGAAGTTGTCCCGCTCCAGCTCACCGATAAGGAAGCCGTGCTGCTGCTCGAGCGGTTTGCGCTGCACTAATAGCTCGATAGTTTTCTCCTGCAGCTTGACCGTGTCCTGGATACTCTCGAACAGACGCAACGCATAGTCGCGCATTACGTTCGCCTTCGATGTCCCGGTGATGGCGTCGTGGTGCTGGAACAGCCCCAAATTTCGCCGGGCGAGTATCATCTTTTCGTAGTTTTTCTCATAGATCTTGAACGCGTTCGAGCTGCCCGTCTGGCGGGCCCTGTTAAACGCCACCGTGAACAGTATCTCAAGACTGCGCAGGTTGTGCTCAAGCTCGCGGCTGAGAATCTTGTAGTACGGGCGCGTCGTAAAGTACCCGGACCAATACGCCGGCCGACCCTCGTTGAAGATGTCGGCGTACACGAAAAAGTCGCCTTTGAGCGTCGGGAAGCGATCGTACCGCTCGCGGATCGCGTTGAAATAGTCCACCGGTGTGCCGAAGCTAATTTCCGCGTTGTACTTCTGCCGATGCTCATTGATGTAGTCGATCAGCTTCTTGTAGTTGGTGTACTGTTGCTCCATTTCCTTCTCCTTGTTGTACCGGAAATCATCCCCGACTGGAATGAGGGCGACGTTGTGCGGAAACAGCGAGGCCGTGCGCGAGTACTGCTCCATCAGCAGGTCCGCCTTGGCTTCGATGTTTTCCGGCGTAATGAACTGGGCCTTGATCGAGTACTCCGTGTATTCGCCCGGGATCTTGCGGAAGTCGAAGTTCAGACAGATGAAGGGATGCGGTCCGCACGAGTGCTTGATCGAGTAGATGTCGAAGGGCATGTTGTGCGTCAGCATCGTGTGTTCGGGCACACTGCCCGTCGCACTTTTCCAATATGGCGTCCACAGGAAATCGCCGTATCGGTGGCGAGCAAACCACTGCTTCCAGGCGTAGTGAATGCGCTGAATAATCGTGCCCTTGAAACCGGACGCTGACAGTAAGTACGGAACGGTGCTACCGTGCCCGAATGGATCTATACTCCAGCCCGTTTTGGGTGTAACGTTCAGGTTCGCCTTCACCCACTGATGTCCTGCAAAGGAATAGGATGAACCGGTAATGAATATACTGTGAAACCTTATCAAATATGTCGTTCTTTGCTTCTTACCTTCGATTAGTTGATCAACCATCGCGTACAGATGGGCATTGGCTTCGTCCGTCATGACCCAGCCACCGGTCGTAATTTCCAGTCGCCCGGATTGAACTAGTTTCTTCAATATCTGTCAATGAATCGAGCGCAATTAGGTTGGTTAATCGATGGACGGATTATTTCCATGAGAGTGCGAAACAATACCCTAAAAATGTCTATCTAACGAGAGCAAATGTTCCGAGAATCAAGTAAACGACAAGGCAAGTACACAGGACAAAGCACTTTAAAAATAAACGCACGTGTTGTGGCTTTTCTGGTAGCTCGACGTAGCAACAGTTTCCCCGAAAATCTTGGATTATGGTTGTGTAAAAATACTAACATTGATTGAGTTCGTAGAACTGTTCAACCGTGGTGTGATGGTGATAACGTCGAGAATATTTGCCGAAACCATGGTGTGATGATGAATTTAAGCTCAAAATACATTATGCGTCTAGCTATTCATGTAAAACATAAACAACATCTGCTTTCTGATAAGAAGGCAATTCTAATTAATAGAATTGAAACAGGCGACCTATTCGCTACTCTATACATATATATCGTAAAAAGTCAGCAATCCCATTTGTTTATCTATTCTCCTTCTATTTTCACTGCAATATAGCAGTCATTTCAGAATATATTTATTTTGAAATTAGAACATAGTTTTTAAGAATGTGAAGGAAAAACTTAATTATGCATTTTTGTTAACACTTCATTGCAATTTATGTACAACGTGGCACCATCATGCTGTGCGAAAGGCACACAATAAAATACGCCGTAAAACTTTGTCCACACACAAGGTCACATTCCAGCAGCGGAAATGAGATTGACCAATAGGAAAAATGTTGATGATGATTATGATAACGGCGGGTGCTGAAGTTAGTTTTAGCTTTATTTTTAGCGGTTAAACAAATACATCCTCCGCTGTTTAATTGGCCGGCTTGTAGTAGATTCGCACCGTAACCTACCACAGTGCGAGATGCTGTGTGCAACGGTTGAATCTAAATAAACAGCTGACAACACACCACCTACCCGTTGCTTGGTCGGATGGGCCTGGTCCCACCACAGCTGCAGGAAGCTTATCTCGCTCCAGATGAACGACATGTTGCTGTACTCGGGCATTTTGGTGACGGCCAGATTGAGAATTTGACGCGAATCCGACTGGAAATAGTTGACGAAGGTTTTCAACCATCCGGGGTCGTTGTGGGAATGCGGCACAACCACTATCTGCGAAGAAAAAGGATACACGAATGAATAGCTGAAAATACACTATTGCCTCCAGAATATGTGTCGCTCCGGGTGCCGCTTTGCGTTTCATGGTGCACGATGCATAAATTATCGCTGCACGGCGTGGCGAACGCTTTACGCCAGATTTACCTTAAGCGGTGGCCTTTTCGGGTCCTTCTGCAACTTTTCATAGCGCGTTTCGAAATCCTTGTCCCAATATTCTTTGGTTTTCATCCATTCGGGCTGGAGGTAGGAGAGAAGAGATAGGAAAAAGTATCATTAACATTTGTAAAATGGAAAACATTCAATAAAACATAACCTTAAAAACATTTACAACGGCATGATGAGGTAAACGGTTACGATAAACTTATAACCATGCCAAAAGACTGGTTCGTGCATACCGAAAGACCCCATTTAGTCGGCGGACTAGTTTCGGTCGACTCCTGATTGGCAGTTAAACGGTCGCAAAACGTTTAATCTATTTTATGATCGACCTGCATTGCTCCTATTCGCAGCATCACGGGAGCCATGATTTACCGATGTAATAACACTTGAGCTGTGTCAGCAATTAGCGAGCAATCGAGCAATCGGGCGCTCGCTAAGTATCCGGCCAGCGTGGGTCGTTATTTAGAGGTCCTCGCGGAACGTACGCTGTACGCACATAATCATCATCATCATCATCATTGACGCACGGGAAGAGTTCTCCGGGCACAAGGGGGATGATACGTGTATGGGTCAAATTCAAAGCTCAGTAAAGATCACTTTCAGGCTCTTTCGGGAGGAACAAAAAAAGCAATTACATACAGTTGAAGTTTGCCAGTCCATCACGGTGATGTTGTCAGTCATTGAAGTCGATTCGCTATGCTGATTTATGCTGTGCACCGTGGTGCATAAATAACAACGGGACCGGGGCACTTATGCTCATTTAAAAGAGGGCCATTTGTGCAAATCGATTCGACTCGCTGGCATATTGTAGGTAATGCCATCTGTTTTTATTTGTTTTTTTTTGTGACCTTGACGAGTAAGCGAGTACAACAAACGTAACTTGAACAGGAAAAAACATTGCATTGCTGAACTTAAACTATACTTAGTTTGATTATACCGCAGTAGATGAGTTTCTTATTACTAACTGTAATTGAAGATCACAAAATAAAATCACCGAGTAATACTTTACCAATAAAATGTATCTATTGTGCTGTACAAATTGTCATTTGTTCTTCGATCATTTTCCAGTACAGTTATTATACAATCTGTATGACTAGTTAATACGGCCCGGTTACAGGGCTACGCGATCCAACGACGGTTGTTGTTGGTATGGCTTTTAGAAACTTTGAGCCTTTTTGGCTTGTTTCGTCTCTTAATCGAACTACGGTTATGTCGGCCCTTGAGATATAAATCCATTTTCAAGTTCAAACCGTGTCCCATGTTGTTTTAGACACCTTACCGATCGGCCTATCTAGTAGTTGACAATATTTGATGAGAACAAACCATACGAATATGTGTCTTTTGATAAGCATGCTCCCGCTATCTAAGGTATGTTATGAGCAATGTATAGCATGTCCGTTTAAGGTATTGTCATATTCGATTATCGCCTAATAACTCATAAATATTTATAATTCTCAGATTTGTATGATTGTGCTTTCTTTTTCGTTACCGTGACGTGCAGATAGGTGATCGCACAGTTGGTGGACGTCCAAAACAACAGCATTCCACGTTGAACTAAGCGCAAAGAAACTTTCCCACTCAGTGAATCAATCGCAACGGGGTTATATAAAACGGGAGAAGCTGCGATTATATAAAACATTCGTAGCCCAAGTTGTTGCAACATTGACAGAAGACTTTCTGTAACCGATGGAATCATATAACACAGCGGAGCTATCGTAAGCAGCACATTTAGTAATAATACATGTAAGTTACAAAAACACCCTGGTCATGGTTATGCCAACGGTAAAATGAGTTAAATGACACCAAACGATCCAACCCGTTGAGTCTTTATCGACCGTCCACATGGACAAAGGAGGCATGGTCTGTCCATCCCAGACTGAGATGAACAGATGATGTCGAAAATGAGTTTCATGGAGGAAGTTCAAACTTTTCATAATCACGTCTATAGAATAATGATATTGGACGTTTACAAATATGTTGTCCGGAAACACCCAAATATCGAAAATTATGGAAGGCTTCCGGTATTAAAAGGTATTACTGCGATAGTGAACTCTAACTATCATGCGAAACCATGCGAGTTTTTAGATGGCAACCCATGCCGCTGTACGTTTGGTAGTTATTTAGTCCCGAATTGCACACAGCATTGTCTGCACAAACCGACCTCACTGGAGTTGGAAACTCGGACGGCGTTCAACGACGAAAGCGTGTGTGCTTGTTTTTTCTTCTATTCCCGAGTCAAACCACAACCGACCTTTGGCCTCGAGGTGGTCACATCGCACAGTACGACTGCTCCGATTGTGTGGCCGTCAAAGTTTAAACTCGCAGGCCACATTCGCCACTGAGTAAATTGTGCTACCAACATTCTGCAGGATCTTCTCCAGCGCGGCCAGAGACCAGTCCCTAGTCGGATGCCGGTGTGCCAGTGGACGGTCCAACTCCCAGTGCGGAATTTATCTGAACAAAAATCAACGGTCACGGTCAGCACTGGCACAATGGTTCGGTTAGCCGACCGTTCCCAAGGGTTAGCCGGGAAGCGGCCCGTTCAGTCGTCCGTTGTGTAACACAGCCACAACGTTGTGGTCAGCAGGATGCAGCCGCGGCCCGATGAAAGCTCTCGAGAGTACCCTGTCAGTAGTCGGAACGAGTGTACCTCAACGGGGTACTGGAAGATACTCCTACTATTACATTCTCACTGATGGGTTTGTACCTTCGTTCGAATGGCATCAAAGAACTGCAACGATATCTCGTTCCCGTCAGGCATCGCACGCCGGTCGCCGGTTTTTTTTCCGACGGCTTTGCTCTTAATCACGGGAATGACATGGTTCTGTAGTAAGACGTGAAACGATTGAAGCTATATGCAAAATTAACGACCAGCGTGTGGATGCTATTGATCGGAATGCATTACAGAAAAGATATTATGTACTATTCTTGGAAGGAAAGCGGCAAGAGCTCTCAGCAGAACCTATGTGAAACTTGCACGGCAAGAAACGGCAAGCATATACTAAATGGACGTGTACATTTCTATTGTGTGGGTCATTTTGAAACTAAATGACTGAATGCGATGAAATTTGATTGAGAACTGATGTGACGAATGGTGTAAAGTTCAGGAGAGGTGTTGTTCTTATCTTTATAATATTTCATTGCATATTGTGTTCTAATGTTAAACGATGTAAACTGAAAACAAAGTCAACAGAAATACTATTTTCTTCTTCTTCTATTAAAGGATCGGTCATATCACTCCGTCCTACATTGAGTGCATAATATTCATAGGATTAACGCCACTTATAAGATGGAACTCAGCAAAACAAATCAACTAACCGTCAACCGTTAACCGATGTTCTTAAAATATAAAAAGCTGGAAATTAAAGCTTTCACTGTATGCCGATTCGTTCTTTTAATCCTAAATTGATCGTGAATGTCATAACAAATCACGTCTGTGTCTCTCAGGATCTCAAGAGAATAAGAATAAAAGTAAACTGTTCGCAAGTTAGTTTGATTTTTGCTATCAAATTTCGTTGTAAGAATATAGTTGATATTAGTTTATAGACATATTAGTTTAAACAACAACTAGCTTAAAGACATATTAGTTTAAATATTTATATATATATATATATATATATATCTTTATGTTTTTTACATAGTGTTTGTTTTGGTAAGTGTTTCTTGCAAAAGTTTTTTTTAAATT
The DNA here is from genome assembly GCA_000349145.1 of Anopheles dirus. NCBI lineage: Eukaryota > Metazoa > Arthropoda > Insecta > Diptera > Culicidae > Anopheles > Anopheles dirus. The sequence continues at coordinate 3,289,674 of KB673645.1, forward strand.
CTGAACATAAATTTCCGAATGTGCTGCTTATGATGATCCCCAAACAAATGGTACCGGTTCCTCAAAAGTAGTAGTTATGTCAGGATAATGGTCAGAGTGTTTAAATACATTATGAGTTGTTGACAATAGCAATCGCGAAAACCGCGGCGTGTACATGCAAATTCTGATGGATTGCCGTTTAAAGGATGAAACATGTGTAGTGAAAGCATTGATTCTATTTAAAGTTCACTGAATGCTTTCTTTTCGATTGTGTTGGTATGTTCGATTGAGTATCAATTACTAACTGTTTTTCCAAGTTGATCATGATTTCATCGTGGTTTTAATATTGGATTTAATTGTCGTATTTCCTGAGCTAAGTAGTATTAGTCTTGTAATGCAGTTTATTGGTGCATTTAATGCAAACTCCTGACAATCCAACCGTATTGCCTGACTCTAAGTATGATGACTGTATCATTTACGTATTTCTTGTTGAAATGTTTTATAGACTTTAAACCATGGTAATAATAAACAAAGCACAGCACCGCTAACCGAGCACAAGCACTGGTTTCATATCTCCGGCAGACTTTCTTCCGCACACACTCGTACAATATTGAACGCACATGCCCCTCATTCAAACAATCTCGAAACCACAAACCGCACGAATCAAATAAAAAAGTAACCGACACCGGTGACAAACGATCGCTCACGACACAATCACGCCAGCCAGTCGTCGTGACGACGCTGAGGTGATGATTTCCATACTCCCACACATCCGCAACGCAGCCATATTCCTTGTCACGACGTTCGTTTGAACCTTTGGTTATGCATGTATTTTATGCGCATATATGAATATTTCGTTCTTATCACCGGTCCGCTCCACTTGCCGCCCGGATTTGCATACCAAACACCAGGGTGGTACAGTCGGTGCTAAAAACCGCCATCGGCAGGACGATGAGCGAACTAATAAGAAATCGAAGTGATTAAAGGACAATTTCGCAATCAACCCACACCCAGGGCTGTTGCTGCTGCTGAAGCTGTAACAGTGAACCGAGAGGTCGTATGCCTGGAAATCGTCGCTTACCTGGAAATCGAATTTTCCGTACTCGTCCACGGTGGTGATGTCGGTCGGTGCCTCCTCCAGCGCCGGGCACTCGTCCCACCGGCTGCCGAACCGAGGGAGGGGACCGCCGCCGACACCCGCACCACCACCCCCTCCATCGTCACCGTCGGTTCCGCCGCTGTCGTCGGCGTCGCTCGAATCACCGGCCCGCCCGTTCTCACCGGCCGCACGATCGCCGAGCCGCTGCTGGTGCCGGCCGCCCGCCGGACCTCCACCGATCGAGTTCAGGCTACTCCGCAGCCAGCTGTGCCACGAATGGTTCGCATTCGCATGCTGCCCGCCGTTCGATCTGTTGGATGGGGAAAAAACACACCAAATGGGGAAAAAATGAGTAACAGTGTTAGAAGCGTTCGATTGAGTGAGAATTGGGAAGCCGCTGGGGGTGCTGCAGAGAACCGAGAAAAAAGAGAAAGATACCTTCACCACAACGACGGCCCGGGTGTTCCGTGGAACAATGCAACGCTGTTATTTCATTATGTGCCATGGTCATTTGTCGAGCATTTCACCCGGCGGAATCGGATTTGGCAGACTCCGAAAGCGCCAAGCGGATGACAAACAGCAAGTCACCGGCATCGACGGAGTAGTACACACACACACACACACACACACACACACACACACACACACACACTTCGGGTGACAATATTCAAATTCATTCTCTCCGGCGTAATTATGTGTGGCCTGCCCTTCGATGGCCCCAGCTCGCCTCGCCACCGGGGGCAGAGGAAAGTCGGGCATCCGGGTTCGCAAGTAACTTCAAATGATTTGCATATTATTGGCATCCCGAGGCAGGAAGTCAGGCACTGGGCGGAACGCATGGGGGGGGGGGGGTAGGCAACGCAGTCACTTCCGAAAACTATTCATTGGATGGCCGGGCGTTCGAGTGGCCCCTGGTATGCCGGTCCACATGCGGAACGGTACCATTTCCTTTTCGGCCGGTGCCTGCCGGAGCGACGCGACCGATGAGGGAGACCCACCCACACATGTGCTCGTGTTGATTGTTGTCCCCCTGTCTCAAACGCCCTCGACCCGGGCTACACGCTTCCGGTTAAAATTCATTCCCACTCTATGCAGCGCTGTGGTGTGAGTGGATGCGCCGGTCGTGGATTGTTCAGTACTACGGTGGAGTTTTCTGGGGCGAACCCTTGCCACGGTCGACCAACAGCCAAAAGCCCCCCGGTTCGACGGGGGCTGAAGTGTGGAGCACTTCTCGGCGGAGTGCAATCGTGTGTCGGTGTCTGTGAAACAAGGTACAGTTTTCTCAGCCGGCTCGAGGGCACACGGCCACGTATGACACATGTTGTCGCTCTCGGACGGGTAATGATCATGAATTAATTTACATTTCCCCGCAATGGAGTTGTAATCAAACTCACGGTCCGGTTGCCGGTTGCGGACTTTTATCGCAACACGAAAAAGTTGTTGTCTCCGAAAATGACCTTGATAACGAAACATCGACACATAAAGTCCCACACTCCCTCCTGCACGGAGAGTTGATTAATCATGCAGCCGCTGTTCGTCGCTTCACACAATTTACGTGCAGCATCCAAACGTACCTAGCTTCTAGTTTTCGGGTCTAGTTTTATGTGTCCCCGTGCCGTATCATAAACTTTCACCACGGGGGGAAAAACCATACTCGGCCAGTCTGTTTCATCTCGTTATTCTGTCCACTATCAATCCTTTATCAACCCGTGCGTTCGTGCGCAGAGAGGACCAGAGTGGATTTGGGTCCTTGTCAGTCGAACTCGCCAACAAAAAAAAAAGAACAACAAACTTTCGTCCCGCCGGGAGGGAACCGGACGAGTGTGAGTGATCCAAGAACTGGGGAAAAAAGAACGAAACGAATCCAAACCTTTTTTCTACACTCCCAACCCCGCTGGACAGTAATTTTTGATGACATTCCATAAAATTTCATAAACTTTTGTCGTCTCTCGGCTGACCCACCCCGTTTTCCCGGCCCACTTTGCTGGTCCCCGGGTCGGTGATGACTTTCTCGGCAACTTTAACTTTCTTGCCGAGGACAGCGACCCCCTCTCGCTGGACGTTCGGAGCGGTTCTCGTTATGATCGGCCGAATAAGTGTGCCGGCCATGGCCGAGTTAGGGATTATTAGGATTTATTAACAGTGGCCGAACGGGGGTGAAAAATAAATTAGAACGCATTAGTGGCGTCGCTTGCGGCGTTCGGTGGAGTTGGAGTTGTTCGTTCGCTTTTACTTCGTGTAGCTTCGTGCACTATGATAAGTCCTTAAGTCTTGTCTCACGACAAGCTGAGACAACAGCGGGGTTGTGTGGTTCTGATTTGGGGTTAGGAATCTAGAAACATCTTAAAACTGATTCAATAAATCGTGAATCTCCAAACATTTGCGAGACGTCAAAGAACGAATCATTTCCACTGAAGGTTCATGGTTCTTTGGAGATTCCTGAATCTTTAGCGATTCTTGAATCATTGTCAATTTTATGTATTCTGTTTGCTTCCTGACTTGCCGTTTCTAGATTTCTTTTTTTTAGGATCGCAATTCTCCGCAAATGCAATGATTTCTCCACTCACATAAAAGAAGAGAAATCAGATGTAAAAGGTTCGCACACCTGCAAAAATATGATCATCTTCGCCACACACCAAAACCGACTCAACAATCAGTTTCTGAAGCAATTTTCATACTTTTTCCGGTAGACGCTTGTGAGTCAATCCTAAATCAATCCTTGTCCACTTGCAAGCTTTCCTTGCTAACAAATAGCAGGCACTCACCAATTAGTCTCGGAATCAACTAGCAAGCATCCCCAGCTACCAGTACAAAATGCGCTCAGCTCCGGAATCAACTTGCACACTAACCGTGCAAATAGACGTAGTGCGAAATTTCTCGCTGTCATTCGATGTAAAGTGCATACATAAAAAACGACCCTTTTTTACGGCCGTTTTTTATGTACGCACTTTACATCGAATGACAGCGAGAAATTTCTCAGCGAGAAATTTCGCGCTACATCTATTTGCACGGTAACAGTATAAAATACGTTCGCGTGTCAACTCGGGAACGAACTTGCCCTGCGCTAGCGAATCAACTACGAATTTGTTTTTGCTTTTAGAGGTGAGAGGATGAATCACCGACTACTTGATTTGTGAACGGAGAGCTTTCATTCCCAACTAGGAATCATGTGAATCATATGATTCCGATTCCTTTTTGCCATATCTAGTCCAGTTAGGAATTGGTGTCGGTCTGGTCAACGTCGATACCAAGACACAATCTCATTCATCTGTGCAAGTCCTAGCATAAAAAAAATCTCACTCATTGACCCATTAATCCTATAAATTATACTTATCGCTTAAGCCTGGTCTACACGAAGCGCAACTCCCAGTGCAACTTCAAGCGCAACTCGAAAAAAACGTCAAATTCGCATCGCTTCGTGTAGACACG
>KB673645.1:3294190-3417058 GCA_000349145.1 Anopheles dirus
AGCAAACTGTATTTTCTCATTTTTGTGCACTTTTATCACTTAATTCATCAAATAAACACACGACAATGATTAAAATACGATATCCTTGCTACAAACATCTATATTTGTAGACAAACTAACTCAAACCGTTTGTTTACAAAAAGTTGCGCTTGAGTTGCGCTTGAGTTTCGCCTTCCAAACCCAAAAACGGTTTTGACGTAACGTGAAGCAACTGGTAACACTGACAGCAACTGCGCTTGACGAGTTGCGCTTCGTGTAGAACAGGCTTTAGGGTTGTTTATGCGCCTAGTAGAGTTGTTATTCCTTCAATAGGTTACTTTTATATGCTTTTACACAAGCAGGACTGTTAACATTCTATAAGTAGCAATCTAAATTATTTTTGAATATAAGAAAAAGAAAACTAAACGGAAGAATTCCACAGCTAAGCGAGGCTGGTTATTTTTTTATAGAAATTTTATTTGAATGACTCTCCACTACAGATTAATGAGAATAAATATTCTCGAAAGAGTCAAGAAGCACAACACTGGGCAGTAAATTTCAACCCCAACAATATATCGTTATCATCTGTCATGCCGCGGACACCCGTCACACCCAGATTGTCTGATAATCGATACTTGAGTTATTTTAAGCCGTTATTCGTAGACTAAACTCCGCCGGCCACGGACAATGGAAAGTGATCGCAACAACTCATAAAAAAGGATGTGCGGCTGCTGCTGGTGCCTGAAATAACAGTGGGACCCCTCGATGGTAGCCGAACCGGGCCAGATTGCCTCCACGTCCACGGTCGTCACAATCTGTCATTTGTTGACCGATCGAACCGGGGGGTGGGGGAAAAAGGCACCACATAAAAGCACGCTTGCCCACCGGGCGGACGGCAGGCAGCATGTTTTCCGCGCCATCCCCGAAACCATTTTATCGGCTTGCTTTCTTTATTCGAAATTTTATTATGAGCGTTTAATGATGCGAAAATATATGGATCGGCTGGGAGCAGCACAAGAACACTCCGTTGAGGCCCGGGAAGGCCCGCAGGCAGGCACCACGTTTTCTATGGGTTTGGGTTTGTGTTGGTTCAGGGAAAACGGGCAACCCGGTCGCGGGCAGCATTCGGTATTCTAGCGTGCTCCGGCGGGGTGGGGATCGTTTTGTCATTGTCCGTTTGCTGCTGGGCCATTGTTGCTGCGAATTTTATTGCTTTTCCAGTAGTGACCTTACCCCCGGCGGCAATGCGAGCGAGATGCAGTTTCATTGAGGCCGGTTTTCGAACGCGGAAGCGACCACTTTTGTTTTCCGGCCGGTCGTTTTGCGCAACGCGTTTGGCACTCCACTCGCATATTAACAGCCGTCTGGTAAGTGTAGCGGAAAACGCGTTCCGACCAGCGAAAAGGGGAAATGGAGGGATATGGGTAAGGAAGGACGAGACACAATGTTGTACGATCCCCGTTCACGTACTCAACCACGTCACGGGGAAGATCTTCCAGCGAGAGACGATGACTTACGGTCGACGTCATGAGAAATATAAAACAGCAAGCCCTTCACCTCAATCCAAGCCATCCTTTGGCAGGTTTAACTTTGGGTTCGAAACGCAGCTCTCTCTCTCTCTCTCTCTCTCTCTCTCTCTCTCTGTTTCGGTCCCACGCCCGCCTCCGTGATGTAGCGTCCCTTCTCCGCATTCCGCCATGTGGCCTGAAATTTCGTTTCGTTCGCTTATTTATTGTTGAATGATTTTTCCGACCGAACGAGAATTGGTAAATTGTGAATTTTCAATATCTTGTGGGGCACATAAAGTACCGGAATGCTACTCGCGCTCCCAGCAAACGGACGCAGCGCGGGCCGCGTGAATTCCATGCTGTAACGACCCTTTTGAGAGCCACAAACAATGGCTGGCAAAATGGTTGTGTGCGCGCGCGCGCGTTTGTGTGTGTGCATGGAAAATGATTTTCACTACGCCGTGGTCCATTCCGTTCCCTCAATTGCATTTCTCGCCTGGGTGCTCCGAAACCGCGCATTGTGAGGCGCCGTGTATTCCGCATCAACAAGCGGCAACCAGGCGGCTCCATTCCGCGGGAAAACACACACTCGCCCGTTTCGATTCGATGATGCGGCAGCAGGGGGGGATATGACGCGCGTCAGCACATGTAGAAGGGCGCCAAATAAAACGCTCCCTAACGCGCGTGCCTACCTTTACGCTCGCTGTCAATCGGAGCAAATTTTACTCGATCGTGCATTGGATGTCCTGGCGTGCGTCGACCACCACCACCAGACACATATAAGCCGTCGTCGTCGTCGTCGTCGATGGACACGTCTTGGCTGCTGGTGTCGCGTGAATGTGACAGTGAGCGATGGCAATAAAAGGTTAAATTGTCGACACGATTTAGCGAACCGGGAGGGAGGGACGACCAAGGCTCGCAGGAGCGATTGGGCGCGCGGTACACTTCTTCGGTGACGCGTCTGCCAGCCGTCACCCGTATGACGCGCGGTTACACGCGAGCGAATATGTAATTGACCTGCTGACGGATTTGCATCTGGCTCGTGTCACGTGACGGAGGTTGGCTTGCGAGAAGGGAACCGTTTTCGGCGTATATTATGCGATGAAATTGAGCAACCCTGGAAACCTCCGATTTTTTCTCTATAATATAAACTTTAGTTATATTTTTATACTAGTACGGATTTCATCAAACATTTTAAAACTTTAATTTGGATAAACTGATAAATCTTTAAGTAATGAGTTCTTTGCGTTTTAGTAATATTTTCAAAACGACACGACGGAGTTGACCCTATGAAGATATACTGCTTTGAGAGATAAAAAGCAGATATACATACATATAGAGCTAGTTTATTTGTTTAAGTCGTATGGATATATCATTAATATTGATTGATAGGTTGATATTGATTCCGAACATAAAAATGTACTGAAGCGACATGATCCTGCGAAAATTCCTGCGTTAACTTCTATGTTCGTCTCGTCGCATACGCATCACCGTCTACCTATCCCTACTCGCATGACTCGCTATGACCAGAACGATCCGCTCTTGAGAGCGTTCAGAAACTTTAATGGAATGTCTCTTCTGTTCGACCATCGTATCTCATCGTACCATATCGTATTTCATCACCAATTTATGCAATTCAAAAACTCTTTAATCCTCAGCTCTTCCCACCTTATTACATCTCGTTCTCAGTTTGGTAATCGTATTAGGATTATCAAGCTCAGGATAGACAAAGTCAAGTGAAGATAGCTCATAAGTATTTTTTCATGTTAAAGCTACTAAGCAAACCGTGCTTTAATAAAAAAAACTAAGTTCAAAGATTAATTTCTGTAGCTCAATTGAGAATTCAAACTAAGACACAAATAGCACTCTGTCGCCCAGTTTTGAAAATATGAGCCTGTCAAAACTCCCATTGAATGAGGATTCAACAGTTACCAAAGACATAACGCAACATGTTGACCTCAGTACAATCATGGATTTTCAAACTATTTAGTTATACCTCATTGAGGCTTGATAAGCCCTTTAAATTAAACCCTCTTTGAAGACATGGCTCGATGAAAATCGGGTTGGCTATAACATTGAAACAAATGATAAGATTATGGCAATAACCAACTAACTCTGGCGAATAGATAATCTCACCTATTAGGCAAGAAAGCTAGGCTGAAAAGCCAAACTCATCTGATGCTCATAATTATATCAAAAACATTTCCACAATATCCGACTCAATAGCGCTTTAATCGTTGCACCTACATGATCATTATGTGGCGCTTCGGGAGCTGTTTATGAACAGACCTCTAATTGACCTCAATTTGCAGTGTCAGGCCGGTGTCCATGACAACCGAGTTTAACTTATTTAACCGCACTCGCAGACGGTGAAGCGCAGGCCGGAAAGCTTGATATCATTACACAACCAGATACATTAGGTGAGTGACCATGTGAAGGAACGGTTTGCACGTGATTGCAAGCCGGACACACAAAGCAGCAGAAGAAGCAGCCGCCACACCCGTGGTGGCCCCACCGAGCGGACCAGAAGCTCACTAATCAGATCTACCGTCAGATATAAACATGTTGGTGTTGGCGATGGCCGGGACAGGGAACCAGAGGGCGAAAAGTCCTGCGAGAGTCCACCAGCTTGCCTAATCCAATTGCCTCCTAATAAACCGAGCGGCGAGATGTGAATGTGGCACGTCGGGGGAATACTAGCGGGCACGATGGGGAGAGGGGATGCTTTTTTTGGCTCTTTCTTCCTCTCGCCTGCTCACCCATTTCGGTGAGCGTACGAGTACAACCAACCGCCCCGATAGACGACACATACTGTTTGCCTTCCTGTCCATTAGTGTTTGGGGCTGGGTGGCGCTGGGTGATGAACGAGTAAGTTCCGATTCCGTTCCCCGTAATGGACCGACCACGCAACCGTCGGACCGTCGTCCGGGAAGTGGCCGTTCGGCGGAAGCTGCACGTTTTTGTCGTGCAACTGCAGCGATCGCGTCGAGGGAACAATTTGGATGCCGTGCCGTCCGGGTGCACCGGGGCGCAATTTCTTCCAGGAATCTCCCGACACAATTGTTTCCTCGCACACCGTGGGCATCCCGGAATTCCCGAAGGATAGATTACGCAGCACCGTAGGCCGGTCGCCCGCATTTGCCGCCTCCGAACAACACGGGCTCTGGCATGTCCGTGATGCCGGTGATGATGATGATGATGGTGACGGTGATACCGCGGTAAGGTTACCGAAGCCCGAATCGAAATCCCGATAGTCCTTTCCGATGGATGGCCTTACATGAACGGTTCGAGCGGGTAGACAGAAGGTATTTCCTGCCCGCTGGGTAAGCTAAATGCGAGGCATTGGCGGACACAATGGGTCGGTCATTTGCTACCGTGTCACGAGTGACGGTACGATGATTGAAGAAAAATGCGCGTCGACGGGATACGGTTATCGGGTTGGTCGTGCACTCATCTAACACCATCCGGGTGAAATGGAGTCAGGTTCGCTTAAAAAATGGCCTCTCCCGCACAACATCGACGGGGAATGGTAAGTATATTTGAGAGAGAGGGAGAGGAAAAAAACGATTTTAAAGCGTGTGTGTGTGGATGTACATCGGGGGGTAACCCAATTTTCTCGACAATGCAGTTCCATTCCCTTACTGTCGCTGCCGGTTTCCGAGTAGCGTCACTTAGACCACCCAGTCCCCTCTACCGGCTTGCCATCCTAAGCGACAAAGTGTGCCGATGACAACCGTGCAGTGGGAGCGCTCTCTCGGTATGTGAATTTGTGGTGCAAAGGGGGGACCACGAGTGTCGTGAATGTGTGTGTGTGCGTCACTTTGGCGAAGGATTTCCGCGATCCTCAAGGCTGACTGGACTGGAGTGCAGATATTTCTGTCCTTTTTTGTCTATTCAAACGCGCTGACAGACGGCCACAGATTGCGTTCTGTGTAGGTTTTCTTCTTTCCCCAGCAGGTGAATTGGTGGTGAAAAACAGGATTTCAATTCAATTCGGTGCAGAGGGTTATATTGTGCGCCTATTCGTCTATGTTTGTTATGATGACTGGGAAAGGTTCGGTAGTGACGATGCCGTCAAACGACGCGGATGAACAGATCTTCAAGGATGGGTAAGGAGGAGCTCAATTAATTTCACTACCGGGGGTAGCCCTCCTGCGTGATATTTATGGGTAAATAAATTAAGTAATGTCTGTTGTGACAAAACAATTAGGTTGATAACATAATAATTTTTAAAAGAAGGCTTAATTAGGTTTTTGGAAGGCATTGAAAAAGGTATCCGACCACAATATCGTTGAAATATTTTTAACAAATGGCTCAATTGTATACCATGATGAGTGTTACGATCATTCCACGATTGTTTTTAAAACTTATTGATAACTTAGACATCGTTGATTACTGCATAAGCCAAGTGGAACAAAAAAACGCGGAAAAAGCGAAAACATGATAGCTAAAAATTAAGTTACACTCACTACTGTATAGAAAACAACATTGTACGTCTTTTAATGTTTTTTTTACATGTTTACAAATACTTATACAAATACTTTCGAACGAACAAAATAACTCCAGGTAACATAGTTATAAAATCACCTACAAAAAACTCGTTGATTTCGAGACCATCCGGAAAGGAAAAATAATCGTATCAAAATTCGTTAAAAAATGCAAGTAATTTTAACCAACCTAGAACATCGCAAGCCTATTTTTGAACTATTTTCTTAGACCGTTTATGGTCCCTTCAAAACACTTTAGAATTTTAAGGCTAGAAACATGGACTACTGGAGATAAATTGGTATATTTTTGGCATCTACCCTTTGTTTTGGCCTGTTATCGATACAACGACTCTAGCATCAGCAAGTTTTGTATCAAATCCTCACGGAAAATAGGAAATGGTGTCTTTGCGTAGCAAATTTTTCGATTCTTTCTCTCTTTTTTCTGGACGTACACGAAACGAATTTCACTTGCAATTCTTCCTCACGGATGACAAAGTTTTTGAGGACTGAATGCTACAGCAGCACGGCATCGTGTGCATCTATTTGAGCTGCCTTCGAGCAACAGTCTCTCACATTTTACATGCATTGAAAAGTTGTAATCTCGCCTAAGCTAGTTCCTTAAAACATTTCTCACACATTGTCGAAAATAAATACGCTATGCAAACTATCACACACGTACAACATGCAAGCACACCAGCAGCCGGTAGATGCAAGCTTTGCTTGACCGAGCTTTCGCATCCAACATTCGGTTAACCACAAATGAAGAAACGTTGTTCGCAGTCACCGTAAAGGAAGTCATCGTATTCCCCGCTGTGGCTTAGCGTTGAGCATTTCCCACAAAGCCAATCCACTTGCTGTCGGTTCCGATGGGACTGTCGGACGACAAACCCTACCGGTACATGTGCCAAAGGATTATGGTCCTGTTTCTGTTGGCACATCTCGTTCCGCTGGTGTACAACACACGGTGGGGTTCCCGTTTGGTATCGTCGTAGCAGCGAGAATCGAATCGCATCGAATCTACATAATCCAGATCCACCGGCCTTCGGGATGACTATCTTCGCCCGGCGACACACGAACATGGCATGGCAGCAAAAAGCGTCCGTGCAGCTGGTGGAATGCCGAGCGTTGAGGATGCAGTTCATTTTCAATCAGTAATTACATTACCACATGTCACATGGCGACATTCAGGCCCCGTCCACGTGGCACAAGACGACCGGTTCCGTATGCAGGTGCCGGTGTGGGAAGTAAATTTCGACCATTTGTCCACCAAAGCGTAAACAGTACGGTTCAGTGGTGATACATTGGGTGGGGTGGTGGCAAAAATTAAACCCATTGAAAAGTCTGGCCCGACCCGGAAAGGTCGATTTTTATGCCTACACTGCCCGCAGAAAACATCAAAGCTGCCCACCGACGGGCTGCGCTCTCGGAAGGAAAGTCACAGACACTGACGGAAACGAAAAACGAAATGTCTGCTCTGTGGCTGCACCGTTCACCGGCGCACCGCTCGGTGCTCGCTTCTCGAGCACACTTTATCAGCTAACCCGAAAAAGTTGCTAAACAAACAGACGGTTCCAAAACATCGCGTTTCCATTTCCGCCCATCGTCTTCACGGATGCGGCGAGCAGTGATTTTCTTCGAGTTTTGTTATATCTTGCTGTGTTGTTTTTGAAATGCCAAGTTTAACGGCGTGAAAAGTGTTTTGCCGAAACGGGCCCGGGAGTCGAGCCGGGACAAAGATAGAAAGCACAGACGGGCAAAAAGCGATAAAGTATGGTGCGGAAGCCAAACAGCCAATTCCGAGATCCTGTGACCCGCGAATAAATGAGTGAGAAAGTAATTAAAATTCAGACCACCGGATTTCCACAGTATCTCATCCCCAGCTCAAGTGACAAGAAAAGCACTTCTTCGATGAGATGGAGTTCTAATTTTACATCCTCCGAGTGAAGAATAGATGGCTATCGACGTGCACCATGCACGGCAGCGAGAAGACGAGGAGACAAAGTTGAATCAATATCATTAAAAGCCGTAGCAACTAATTTATTTATTCTCTGTTTTTGCTCGCACGGAACGAGATATAAATGATCTAACGACGTGTAAGCGCCAACAGCTAGGACGGCTGCTGCTGCTGCAGTTCATGCACCAATAAATTAAGCTTAACTTTGAAGCCTTCTTCAAGCGGCAGCCGTAGATGAAGTCGTACAACCCGGCATCCCTTCCGGTCATTTGTTGTTCGTAATTGCCTATCAAACAATTTATTTATTTTTACTTTCGAGCCCTACACCCTGCCCATCCTAACCTAACCTCCCCGGTGACGAGGGTTCGGAGGTAGAACTCGTTTGAACGGGATGCGCGCCTCCAATCGATTGTACCACAGCATCCGTCGGAGTCGGAGTCGGAGAATCGAAGAAAGTTTGCCTACGTCAAGTGGAAAGCAATCGAAAGCCAACCGACCGAACCGAGGCTGGGCGCGCAACAACTTCGTTCTGCTAACGGGGTTCGGCAAAAGAAGGAAAAACACGGCGCATTCCAGCCAGCAATCTCACTGGAGAGGGAAATTGTTTCGATATTTTCCGACGACTCTGTTCCCCCCCCCCCCTTCCCCCCACGAGGAGGGCGTAGGCGTGTTTGTGTGTTTTGTGCACGAGTGGAGAACGCGGCAGAGAAAATGGTTCGAAAATTCAATCCAAGATATACGCCCGAGGACATCACTCAGACACTACTGCACCGAGACGCATCAGGACACGGTCGACGACGTCACGGGAACACGGGGAATACGGACACTGAACGTAGCGCTGTCCTAGGCACTACACTTCAAATACTTCTCCTCGCCGAGGATGCGCGGCTGGTGGATCGATTCTTCGAAAAACTCCCTGCTCCTGCTTGTTTCCGTCTTTTTTTTATTATTCGATGCGATACGGAACTCTAAACGTGATGGAAGTTCTCAAGTGTGGGAGCACTCGGTTCGCAAACACAAGTGCGAAGTTACCTTCAGTTTTGAAAACGTGTACGCGATAAAGGTAGTTACTGACATCTAGCAATTTGAGGAATCTTTCAAATTTTGATTTACGAAATTAGCGTATGGCAAAGTTTTTGATGATATGATTTGATGAGACAGCAAGGTCACACATAATCGGCTCGAATGATGTGTTGTTGGTTGTGACAGCTATTTTAATGACAAATAAACTGTGTTCCTCATTGTTGCTTACATAATACCTAATAATACCGATACCATAGTTCTTTGTAATATTAGTGCATTCTATATGTTTGTCTAAATGTAACTAATTTTCAGTGAAACTAACCAAACAAAATAAAAGTGCAACAGTATTAATAACAGTTGGAGCTATGGAACGCTTTATAAAACTATGAAAATAAATTGGCAACACTATAATGAAGAAGACACCTTAGCTAACTTCGTTCCAGGGAAAATGCGATCTTTAGATAACATTTCTAATGGTTATAGCCACAACTTTTGCAATTGAAGTAACTAAATAGTTAGCTTAAAATAGTTATGATTTATATCGAAACAGTATGTAAAATCTTTTCATTTTTTTATCCTTACATATTTTTTAATTCTTCCGTAATTCGATCTCCGTAAGTGATCCCATCACTAACAAAACGGCAAGTTTCCTTTGCAAGTTTCCGTTCCCGTCTCTTGTCTTTCACATCCTAATGTTGTGATTTTGTGGTTAATTTTTTAGTTCGTGTTTAGTTTTAAATTGCGTTTTTTTCTTGACTTTGTTATGCCTTTGAGGCGAACATTTGTAAATAAGTAAAGATCACTTGCAAGCACTCGCATGGAAGACTTTTTCAAAAACTTCAGCAAACAAACTTCCACAAAATCCATTTATAATAAGCGGAACAGTAGATTTCTAGACTTTATTCATCAGTTGAAATATTTATTCTCAAACAGTAGGAACTCTAACTAATTTGTGTGTAGCTTTGAGCCGATGAATCGACATAATTAGTAGCATGTTACATACATTTCTGCTCAGTTTGTCAATTCTTAAAGTTTGTTTTATTGATTGTCATGCCATAAATGAAAAATGTTAGCATAAAGACTATTTCCACTACTTATACTAGCAAATAAAGATTTACTATGATTGTTCTATACGTTATGCAACACGCGCGACGAAGATTAGCTGAAGATGAATTATAGAAGAATCCACGAAATCAAGAATAAAATAATTCACTCTCATACAAACCCTCAACGAGTACACACATAGATTATCATTGAGAAAGACTCATCAATTATAATGTCCTTATTAGTGAGGCATGATTCTTACACCATCGGCATCGTTTAGAAATAAAACTGGTGGTAAGTTTAGAAAGTAAAAAATCATTTCAAACGTGATGGTTATTATTATATTCTGAGAATAAAAAACACTCTTTTACATAGAACCATGAAGCTTTTCGCTGCAGCAGGTGGCGAGGGTTATCCCACCTCTTAGCCAATGGTACAGGCGGGTGGTATTTATATCGATTAGCGTACCGTAGCTGCTGTACGTGTGCTGCACTCAAAAATGGTTGCATGCCCGGCCCAGATCCAGCCGGCAGGACCGGCAGAATTTTCTCACATTAGTACCACCAGCAATATTCTTTACCCACGCATTGACATGGACACATTGTACTTAATGTACGTAACTCAGCCCGTCGGCGTCGTGCGGAACGATATACGGGTGTGTTGGAGCGTGCAGGAATATTTATGCTCACTTATATCTCGCTTTATGTGATTTTTTTATTGCCTTCAGATAGAGGCTTGCTTTCGCACCACAATCCCGCCGCCACACACATTAGGGACAGCTCGAAGCGGGTTGGAGGCTAACGGAGAAGGGCGAACCGGGGCGGTGCAGCACACACTGCCTTGAGCATTACCGGAAGCGAGCAAACGGGTGGAGGATAATGTATGGGTTGCCTTCGCACCAACGGCGAGCATTCTTCCTGGTTTTATCGCACACCCTTTCCTGTCGTGCTCGTTTCGCCAGTGTCTAACCGCTTCCGATTCTGCCGATCGATTCCGTGCTAAAATATAACCGCTACCGCCCCATGCCGACGACCGAGGGGGGCACAGGATGAAGTTGTGGCACTTTGCGAGCCCGAAAATATGACATTCGCAATCGCCCATCCGACCCGGTGTTGTTTTGCTCCATCCATCCCGATCCATCGGGAGAACGCGCATCGGAAGACAGGAGGCAGGAGACGGAAGGAAGTACTACCTTAATGTAGGTTAGCACTGCTCCCCCAGGAGTGTGGCCTTGTCGCGGCACAGTTAATGGCGCAAAGACGGCGCGGCTCCACCAGCACGAACGGCGGCAGAGAGAAAGAGAATTATGGGCAAAGTTCAGTGTGCCAGTGTGACAATTTAGTCGCACTTTTATTTCCTACGCCAGCTCGCTGGAATGGATTTCATAATTGTTCATCCCGACAGGGAAGAGGCAAACAATTTCAGGCACCCGCAATGCTTGTGACTTCCTCCGTAAGCGAGCGTGTTAATTTTACGTGATTTATACTATTCTGTCGCGAAATATATTGTGCTTAGGTTACTGCGAAAAAGTGAAATAAAGCGATCCACGGTCTTGGTGCGGGATGTGCGTTTGGCTTTTTCTTACACTCAAATCGAGCAGATAAATCTGTTATATGGCTCATCCGAAATTGCTTGCAGAGTAGGCCTGGTGCGAACTGTTGCGTCGGTTCATAAAGTTGCTATAGTATTTGAGGATTTGGTATAGTCAAAGCTCTGAAATTGCTCAAAAATGACCAGAAGAACAGATCGTGATAGATCGTGATGATGATAGATCATCAGAGACCAGTTTATTGGCTTAAAAATACAAACTTTCAAGAAAATTTGGAAATTTCAATTGGTGATGAAGCGGAAATAAAAGTCTCAACAATTAAGCACAAAAAATAGAAAAAAATAAGAAAAGTACATCAAAGGTTGTAATATAGTAAAATAAAACGTTAAAAAGTTTAAGTATTTGATCAGAAATTCAATAGTTAGCACTCCAGCTTTCCCGGAGTTGCCTAGGTTCGCAGGCAATCGCAATGCCGCACTGTAAAAATCGATAGCTTCAAGCGGCGTTCGAAAAACCTCATCTGCGGGAAATGTTTAATATTTCGCCGTCAAGTTGTCAACATTGCGTAATTTAGTCTGTGACAGCGCCAATAATCCCACCAGGGGAAAAGCGGACCGTTGAATACCCCGTTTAATGACACAATAACTCGGCACGGAGGTTGCACACCATTGGCGATGGACGCTGGTATTAGTTTAACCGCTTCAGTATGTGCTACCCCAAAACGCAATGGCGCAAACGGGTGCCCACCTCCTATACTCCACACCACCAGAAACGCCCGATATTACCGGAACGACATCGCCCATACGGGCGGCAGCGTTATCTCCGCTCCAAACTCAAATAAACTCACGCAAAACTCGCAAAATCAATTCCAAAAAGTCATACAATTTCGACTTAAGCACGGCCAACCATAATCCCAAATTGGCTCCCATAACTCCCGCACTCTCCCCGGTGCGGGCTAGCCCCGTAGTTGACGGGAAGCACAGGACATTTCATTTGCCGACCGCTCTCCAGCTTCCAGCCGGGCGGTGGTGCCGGGGCAGCAAATAAACCATAAAACTTAACTCCACAGACCGGTGGAGTCGAATCATAAAGACAATCGTTGGATCGATTCTCGGCACGCAAGTGTGGCCCCGATAGGATCGTTGTGGGATCATCGTGAAACATAATAATTCGGGTTGCTTTTTTTGTTGCTTGTGCTAGTGGAATGGTTGAGGTGAAGAAACTGCCGCCGGGAAGGATGCACGAGCCAAAGGAAGCCCTGCGGCGGTGGCTCGAATGAAGTGCACGATATAAATCCAAATCCGGCCGGACGCCGCCGCTAAAAAAAAGCATCCCCAGACATAAAAGAAAGACAGTGGGCAGCAGCAGCGTTTCGACGAAAGCAAAACGGATCATTTGTTGTGTTGTGCCGCATAAATCCGCATGACTTACCGTTTGTGGTGGGCTGGACCGGCCGCTGCTAGCGCACCGGGTGCGTCCTTGCCGTCCATCCCGGTGGGTGCGGACGGGCCGGAACCAGCCGGCGACGGTTGCCCCATGGAGATGTAGTACAGGCAGAGCAGGATCGTCACGAACGCCGACAGCAGACCGATGCAGCGGGGCGAGCCGCGCCGAAACAGCTTCACCGTCATGCTGGGACCGTTCTGTTTGTTGTGTTTGTGGTTCGTCGCCTGTCGCTAGCGTTCCGTTTCAGCGTCAAGTCCGCGTTCGCGTTTCACAACTTATCGAACAACATAAATGCTGTAGAGCACTATCCGGTGCACGGGTGCAAGGACGCGCGCTTCACTGCTCTTCGGCGTCGGATCACGAAAGCACGCGCACGCCACAAGAACGGGGTCTTCGATGCGGACAAACCACCACGCCGCGCACGTGGGGCAGGAAAAACGTGACACTTAATGTAATGACAAATTAAAGTAAGCTAGACGAGCTGAGATCATCGGGTGTTGCGGCGACGGTGGTTTGGTGTGGGGTTCGTCCTGTGCTAACCGTGGCTAATGCGTGCCTCATGTCCCGACGGCGTTCGGTCGTGTACTTGTCTCAAGTGCTCCAAGGTGCAACGCAAAGCCAACCGCCATAGTCTTCACCTTATTTGGGATGCCACACTGCCGCTGTCTGAGAGCAATCTGCAAAGGAGAAAAAGAGAAAGAGAGACATGTGAATAATTTAAGATTAATGCAACGTTCTTTCGCTGCTGTTGGTGCTGCTTGGAGCTTTTGTTCATCTTCCTATTTATGCTTTTGGTTCGGTTTCGTCCTGTGGCTATGGGCGGGTGCAGCCCGCAACCTCTGCCAAGGTTAGTGTGATGTGTTTGTGCGTGCATTACCACCACCTTCCACAACCATTGACCTTCCCGGCCCACAGCATGGGACCACGAATCGAGTCTTCAGTGAGTAATTTGTGCATTTTGTTTGCCTTTTTTTTGCTCCACCTCCGAGAGCATCAAACACGGTGCCACGGTGGGATTGAGATTGTCAGCTTACGCGCAGGCAGTTGTCTCCCCCCGCATTAATGACTTCGATTCACTCCGGATGCCGGCATCGCGTTACGGCGATGTCCTGCAGCGAACAGTTGTGCAGCGTGGGAGCTCCTATCGGTCTGGGGATACAGGCAGACGTTTCGTGTACGAAAACCCCAGTTGCCGTCACCGCCACCAGGGGGCGGATTGGGGATCGGTTTAAGTGGCCCCCTCGGTTGGATTAAACTCCGTGTACAAAACCCGTACGTCATGTTACAGCACAAAGGTCCCCCGGAGATGATTGCCTTAGGGACGGGGTAGCCGCAGATCACCTGGGTTCTGGATCGAGGTAGCAGCAAGCAGCAGGTTCCATAAAAATGCATAATCATGAATATATTTGTGCATCGCGTGCGCCGCCCCGCAAGCAACGCGCGCGATAGAGATTCCGAAACGCGCGGCGAAAGGGGATGGCAAGACAAAATGGGTTTTCGACATGAGCGAGCAGCGGCAAAGGATGATTTTAAATTATACATCATTTCGATGGTTTGCCATTTTTTGTTGTTGTTCTTCTTTGCTTCTCTCTCCTACCGATCTGGTTTGCCGCTTCGAAACGTGATTGAATGCACGGAACACACGCTAGTGTGCACATTTTGGAATCGTTTTATATTCAGCACAAATCAATAGCGTCATACCATTTTAGTACGCCGCACAACACACGCAAAGGGGGCGCGACGGTGGGGATAAAGGGATTAAGGTAGTTTGGAATGGATGGATGGTTTGGATGGAAGTTTTGTTAGAGCGGCCGCTGTCCTTTGTACGGAATGTTGGAATGTGGAAGTGGACGATATAAAAAAACAGGCTTTAATCATACGCCCGCTGCTCAACAATGTGCATACACTTATCGACAAAATAGGATCGCCGATTATGCACCACAAAAAGGTGTTCCATGGGAACTCACAAAATTTCACACCTTTTTCAAAAGCCAGTGCGTCGGAGCTGGAATTTAAAATTATGCACATTAGAATTATGCGTTTGGGAGCGTGCTTCATGCTGTGAGTGCTGATTCGTGCAAAAGAGGCATACCTTTGTGGTGCGAGCAATCATCTATTTGTCGCACAGCTGGAGTGTTTTGATGTTTTGGGGAATAATCAATGCAAAAATAGGGTTATTTAGATGTCAATTCATGGCGATAGCGTAAAAAGTATTCCGAATGATATGTGAAGTTCGTGCTATGATGTCTTTAGGTGGAGGGATTTTTAAAATATAGAAATCTATTTAAGTCAACGAGTTAGATTTAATCTTCAACATAGGGCAACACAATTACTTTAACAAAAGCTATAAGTAGCATGAACGATGAAATATTTCAATTTGGAAACACACTCAACCACATGCCCAACACCAAGCAACCCATGCCAGTAACTACAGTGACGAACGTGCACTCCACCATCATCATGATTTTGATCCTCAAATCCGTATGTTTTGCGTTTGAACGCATACGCCGGGAAATAAATT
Organism: Anopheles dirus; assembly: GCA_000349145.1. Lineage (NCBI taxonomy): Eukaryota > Metazoa > Arthropoda > Insecta > Diptera > Culicidae > Anopheles > Anopheles dirus. Next base: position 3,309,702 of record KB673645.1, read on the forward strand.
GAACGATTTCCGGAGCTTTCACACTCGCCCATCGGTGGCGGTTAGTGGGCGAACGTTTAATTGAAGTGTTATTGTAAACACTCGCCATCACGATATGTTCGCGCCCCGTTCCCCGTTGTTGGGGATATATTTTCACGATTAATCCGGCCCGGCACAAACACACCAGGGGGAAAAAGAGGATACTGTTTGTATCGTTTGACAGAGTGCATCGCATGCATTGGGAACCGCAGCAATCTGGGATGCTGGGAAACCTGCTCACAAACGACTGCGAACGCGGCTCCGAGCACTTACTCTCGTGTCGCGCACGGGACACGTGCGAACGTGTACGCGTATTGTTTGAACTGACCAATAGTGCGGTATATTGTTTTGGGATTCATTTTGTTTCTACGTGTCAGAGTAGGTGGGAGCGAGTTATCCATATTGTGGAGAGCAAAAGGACTTATATTCATGGTAAGTTGATGGACATGGGTACGTTTTCGATTTGTAGCTAGTAGTTAGTTTAGGACCTTTTTATTTTTTTGTATAGAAGAAATAACAATAACGAGAAAATGCTGATAAACAATTCTTTAACATATTGCACGAATAATTCATTGCCGTACTCTCGACTTGCTCGACAAGACTCCACTGATAAGCACTTCCCGCACGAATTTTCATTTATTCCAAATCACACGTGACGTCGACCTGTAAGAGTTCATCAAACGAGTCAATTTCTCATATTTCCGTAATACCTTATCGAAGTGTGCTGTATTGGCTTCCGTCGGTACGTCACACACAAATTCGCAACAATCGCATCCGGTCGGTAGCAACACTCGAGCGTATGCATGGAAACGAGACCCTGGTTTTCCGGTACAAGACCGATCTCGCAATGCGTATTTGCTCTGCGCATTGTTTGCACACACCGAACGGGCACACATGTGTAACGGAACGCTGATACACATTCTCATCGAACGCCGGCAAATGTACACACCTATACTCGCACCTACACACTCCGATTGTCGTATCCTTTTTCCGCACTTGATGGGGTTCTGGACAACCCCCCCCTCCCCCCACCCGAACGGATGGAACGTGGTTAGATTGTTTCGAGTGGCTGGCAGCAAGGCTGCTGGCTAGAATAATCGCACCATCGCGCAACGGACGGAGTGTCTGACCTGGACTGGTCTCGAATTTTCATCCATCACGTTTCAATCGGCTTTTGTGCTCGGCTGCCAAACGCAGCATATGCCCTGCCTCGTTCACACACACACACACACACACACACACACACACACTGCTCGGGTAAACATCGTGTACAGGTCGCCGGGTTCCGCCGCACTGATAAATCTCCAACCTCATCCAGTTCCGGTGAACAATTGCGTGCTAATCAGCACCGGACTCGTGGGTGGGATTGGGAGTTGGGGAAGATGAGTGGTTACCACACCCCTCATGGCAGCCATGATTTAAGCCTCATGCGTCTGATCAAGATGTAATTCATTAAACGAACGCACGGACGGACCTCGATGGCCGGGCGTGGGATAGTGAAGTCTACCTAAATCTCTGTGTTCAACATCGTTGCTTGTGGCGTTGATTGTCAATTATTCATCTCCCGCTCGGCAAGGTCAGGACAGCGCTTTCAACGGCGTCGCCAGCCTTTGGACACGAGTGAACGAGCAAAAAAACAAAACAAATGAAACGTAAAGGACAAAAAAGAACTTAAACCCCTCACCATGGCAGGAAGTAGTTGCCGTCGAGAGATTCTTCCGGACAGCGTCCGCATGCACTACAAACCACCCACACACACACATACACTTTTCCGAACGTAGAACGAACGGCACACGTTCCCAGCTACCCATCGTTCCACAATCGGCTTCGCTAATTAATACTAATTTTTGAACCTTTGTCCAGCGTTCGTCGGTTAATTAAAATTCATAAACAGTCCCCGGCAGGCTGCTGACGCTGCCGGCCGGCTGCTCCTGCTGCCCTATCGTGCCCGGGCGGCCCCTCCTCGGGGTCGTTTTGTTCCTCGTCGTTTGCCGTACAGGAATTACGGTTGCGTCTCTCTTCTGCCCCAGTCGGTCGATTCCCTCTTTTGTTGTTGTGGGGCTCGAGGGCCGGCTGGAAGCAGGCGATAAAAGCGACCATCCTGTACGGCGCTTCGCTGGCAAGCGAGGAGCCATTCTCGGCCGTGAACGGGAATAAGCAATGAAAGGATCAAAATACGTGCCCAAAGGCCGAAGGCGGTGGCGGCACAATAATGTGCAATTTTGTTCTAAATCGTGTGAAAAATTTAATTCGCCTCAAATTGGATTTGCAGTGGGTGGTATAGTGAAGCGGGTGGAAAACACCATTTATGCAATGTTTAAGCGCTTTGTTTATTTGTTTTTGTTCGTGCCGATTCGCATGCTTGGACCCCACGGTTCAAGAAAACAGTGCAATATTTGTCTTTTAAATTGATCACTTCGTGGGACGTCTAGCTGCACGGTTCTCGATACCGGAGTGTGCACATTAATGATGTTTAACAGTACCCAATTATTCCGACCGCAACAAGCAGGCTCGGCACTCACCTTCTCACCCCAAAACCATTCCGTTTGACAGATGTGGTTAGTGTTTTCGTCTCGTTGTCAGTTCGCGTTTGTGGTTTGGGGTTTGATGTGGTTGAGACGGCATACTTGGCATGATTTGAAGCTGTTGCCGATTGTTGCGTCTTGTAAAAGGTGCACTTAAAAAAAAACCCAATTCGTCCTTCGCATCCTTCGCGGCAGAATCAAATCGAGCAAGCGGCATTATTGCGTCCCGCACAACTCGGGGCTCGTTCTATTATTAAAGCAATTGTGACTTGAGCAAATTGCCCCACGGGACCGAGCGCCCGAATGCGAATCACCGTGTAATGGCGAACAATTTGCGAATGCCGGGCGTATTTCCGCCGGCGTCCTGCTCGTCCTCGACTCGGCTGTGATTCCTGCCCGTGCATTTGTTGCCAGGCCGTCGGCCAAACACGCCGGTCTCCGGTGCGGTGTGATGCATGGCGATGCAGCTATTCTTTTCGCGCCACCGTACCACCACACCACCGTGACCTGCGTCACTATGGCGTTCACCTGCAGCGGAGCCCGAGGGAGGGGCGGACTGTGTCAGTGGCGTGAGTGCCCATCTAACCATGATTTATGCCACGGCACACAGTGCGGCGCGCCCGATGCTCTAATTAAATGCAGCATAAGGGTGGGAGCGCTGGGAATGGGGCGAACACATGGGCAGTGCGTTATGGGGCGATCATCACGGTGGTGAGGGGGAGGAGAAAGGGGGGGGGGGAGAGGGACTGGCTATACGGGAGTGTGCAGTTTAGCGAGCGTGTTTTCTGTGTTAGGTGTAAGACACCGGTGCAGTCGGATGAGGACGGGTGTGGTGTGATGGAAGATAGTTTTGTTCTGATTTTTTATCTTTTTTTATAACTCCACAGTAGGTCTGTAACATATTGTAAATAAAACACATGTAACGAATGCATTAATGTTGTCTTTGAAAGTACAATACCACCCATATATATGATCGGAATTTTTTATAGTTATTTTTTTTAGATATTCCGACTGACTGACATCGAAAGATTAGATTATAATACTTACAAAAACAAATATGATATCTAATGATTTTATTCAACAAGGTATGCAATTAAGATCTCGTTGTTATACTTCAGATAACGCCAACAGAACAAACTGCTCGATTCATATGATATCATGAACCGCGTTAAGTTTGACAAAGTGTTCTTTTTTACTGATTATATGTTTTAGCATCAATTACATTTTATGTTGGGGCGATCGGTTATGGACCAAAAAACAGCAATTTACGGAAAATGTTTATTTTCATCTTTACATCCTTTTTTCTCATTATATACTGACGCCAGGCGAAAAAGCATTTAACTACGGGTTTATCTTCCGTAATTTCAAATCCATTTAAATCCACAGTTATACGGTTATAGCTAAAACAGCTAGTAACAATGGATTATGATTCTAATAGATCTATAGATAGTATCAAAACTCTTGTAGTACCAAGGTATTAACAAATGATAGCGATATAACGTAAAAAATTGCTATCTATTGATGCTATCTATTGATAAATGATAATAGATGAAAATAATGATAATAAATTTTAAATATTGTTTATAAAAAACAGCGGAGAATTTATTATACATCTAATATAGTATGCAGATAGCGGTTTCGCTTGAAATGGGAACAAAAATGACAATCAAACCAGTGACAATTTCGGCGCAATTGTATCGAAATGTTCATCTAAGTGGTAATCAATTACACTATGATAAATTTAGTTTAGCAATGACAAACTTTCATACAACATTGATATTATTATTTTCAGTATACACAGTGTGAGTGTAAGGGATGACGATTCGGGTGGATAATCAAATCTATTTTGTTCTGTTGCTGCATGAACTGTGGATCACAAATTTAAAAAAAAATATTACTGCTACAAAACGTTTCGCCTACTCATCGAAGCTCATTAAAGTTCGTTTTTTTCATTCTGTTTGTAACCGCTTTTTTCATTCCTTTCGAACGAACCACTGCCGCATTGATTTTTTTTGGGGTGCTATTTGCGCATTGCACCAGTTTCTCACGGTTCGCGATGGAAAAAGGTCGATGAGTAAAGAAGAAAACACAATCCACCCACCTTCCCCCCAAATCTACAACAACGCACCGCCGTTACGATCGATTCGAGCCAATCGATGTTCTCACCCTGGCAAGGAGTTTCGTTCGAAAGGTGCCCGATTAAAAGATCATTTGCCGTGCCGGCACAAATTGGTCAATGGCAGTGTCGCTGTACCGTTAATCGCATCGCACCGTTCGTTCGGTGCACTAGTTTCAATCCCGCGGAGGGTAAAGTGGCAGCAGCTTTGCCGTTCGCGTTCGAAGATACGGACAGACAGAGCGACAGCGTCGTGCCGAGCTTGTCACAAGCGGCGTACGTTGTCCTGTGCGCGTGAAATACGGAACACGGAACCGTTTCATCGGCCGCGGGAAAAAGGCATTGAAAAGGAGGCATTTTTTCGTGTGCGTGTGTTGTGGTTGTTGTGCTTTAGGCTTATAATGACGCGAGCAACGGGTAGCCAGATAGCTTCAATTGACTTGACAGGTTCGTGCGATGGAGTACAGAGCGAAACGAACTAGAACAAAGCGCGATTGCTTTAAACCGACAACGGGTAGCGTGCTCGATACGATTGATGTCATGCGTAACACCCATATTCACCGTTGCAGCAATCGATGAAATCCGGTCGCTCATGCAAACCCCGGCCCCACCCCGACCTCTTGAGAACCCGGCCGGCAGTCCGTGCGTGACGAGAGGAAATTGTCTTCCGTCGCTCCGAACCCGAAGCCGTCAGTCACGAAACGATGAAATTTCTCGTGGCCGGATGACAGACGGAACGGTGGCGAACCGCGACGGCCCGTCTTCCGGACGGGTGCCGCTCGTCGAAATCCGACCGATCGATTGATATTTAATTTCGTTTGCACAAATGCACAGACGCTGCAGATGCGGGCACCGGCCGCGTGCAGCGTTTTGCGAATGTACACGACACAAGTTATTATTCATCCGAACCTTCTCCGAGAACCGAGGCAGCCGGGCCCCGTGGAAGAAACCCTGTCGACAACTTTATCCCAGGCCGGGAAATTGCATTTTCGTCCGTCTGCCCCGCGTTCGGCTGTATCACGGGCCACGGTGATCGATTTTCCGCGCACGAACGAACAGAACGGTGTCTCGGGCGGCTTGAAACGAAGTTATTCGCAGGGAAATTGGCAGTGTTCTTCACGGCACGGTTGCAAAATGCGGTCTCAAAATAGGGCGCGGGGGTGGCAGACCCAAAACCGGTTGGGGAGCGCATAATTGCTGTTAAATCAAGCATAAGCTGCACGATCTCGATCCCACGATTAGGTGGTCGATTGTGTTCTGGTGACTCGGAATTGACGCGCTCATTAAAATTTACCCACCGGGTTGCGATGATAGTGTCCGGCGGGTCGCGCACAACGCCTGACACTGCAGCACTGCCAATCTCGGGCGCAATGCCAGCTCGAACGGGTGGGTGGGGTCGGTCCGATGGAATAAACCAAACTAGATCCAGATCTCGATATTCTAGCTGAACCGATTATTGGCATTGGCTAGATTTGCCGCTATCGTCCCATCGGTTCGATCGAGCACGCTGACACGGCCTCAACCGGTCGGAAAATCGGGAGCTTATATGCATGACAGATATGGGACAGAACGATCTGCATTGTGACCGACCGACACAATGTCTCGTCCTCGCGCATGGAAAAAGGTCTCGTGATTGCACCGATGCCACAAACGAGATTGGATTAATGTCCTTTCCATCGGGCCGCGCGGGGTGGGGGAGGGTGGGCGGAGGTGGTTTAGGTTGACGTAAATACCTGCGCCCAATGCGTCTGGTTCCAGCGAGTTAATCAGGCCTAACGAAGGATGATTGGAATTGATTATGAATTTCACATGGACTGGATGGTTCGCATGAGTATGAGCGATGAAGTATTTGGGCTTTGTCGATGTTTGATGTTTAATTGTGAGTAGTTTTGCTGTTCAATGGAAGCATGATTAACTTTTGATGAAAGGTAACTAAGCGCTTGATGTAGTTTTCATACAACATTATATTATTTTTATTTTTGCAGGTTCCAATGAAGGTGTACAATTCAAATGAAGTCATTAGTGACAAAGTGATGCAAACAATCTTTGGAAATGGTATTATGGTGATTTAGTTTGCGCAGTTTGCGACATATTTATTCAAACAACAAAGAGGTCTATTTGAAAAATATTTGCTACATGTGATTTTGATAGAGCACACGTATACAAACATTCAAACATATTGCTTGCAAATGCGTAAATGTTTCGACACGTCCGGGAAAGTCCATCAATTTACCGATGGATTGATGAATTTGAATGTAATTAAAATGGATCAGCTATTCGCACAGTGGGGTTTCCAATGCTCGGTAAGTGTAAAGCTTAACATTGACGATGAAAATATTCTATTAGATTCAATATTAAGGATAGTCTAACATAGCGATGCCATTGTTATCATTGTTGCCAGAGTTTTAAAATTGATGGTGCATTATAAGAACAAGTATGAAAGCTGTGTGCTGCTTTCTTGTTTGACTTTCTAGTTTGACTTTTTTTACAAATTCGTATCCTATACGCATACAAAACAACATCATTTTCTCATAAATTGTTTTTACAATGTGGAGTGTAGAAGGGTTTTTGTTTTTTTTTTCTTCTCTTATATCTCTTATCTCTCAGATTTATTGTTTTATTTTTTGTTTTGTTTTATTGTTTTATTTATTGATCTCGTATGTAATACGTGACAAAGGGTCAATGCTTGTTAATAATTACTTAATAATTAATTGCTCTCTCCACTATTTTAGTATCGATTAAAAAGCAAGATTAACAGCATAGTTAAGTTCAAGCTCATCTTTAAGAGCTGTATTTAGAGCAAGGAAGTCAGATACCTTTAGAAAACATATGAAACATAAGTGACAACTAGAATTGAAATACACTTTAAACCTTTTTTTAATTCAGAAGTTTTTCTTACTTAGTGCACTTAGTGCACTTACTTAATACATTTTAAGTAATAATGCATAAACATGCTTTGTGGACATATGCATTAACAGTCTTCTGTACAAGCACTTGACAAATTTTTCACTCATTTCATTTAGTAAGTTTCCAAAACCAATTTTTTATTTAATATGCGTATATTTTTTAATAGAAAAACTATTTGAAAATACTAAAAACTGCTGCTGTATCAATTGTTGGATGACACAAGTTATTAAAACTTGAAAGTACTTGCAATAATCAATAATCTTCCCCGGTTTATTATCTATATGAAACAACATTCACATTCAAGTTCGTTAGTTAAAACAATTGAAAACGAACCATTGAAATGAACCATTAATATTAGTGGAACAACAGTATGCAACTTTCATTCAATGTTCCAAAACTTTTAATTTAAAACACACGCTCGAGCGCGAGCTTAAAATATGAATTACACATTAGCTGGTACATGAAGCTGAAAGAAAACATAAAACCCCACTGGTTCGCTGTACGGCCGGGACACGTTAACCCGTCATTACATGTTCATTATCACACCACTTCACGGTGTAGGATGTCGATGTTGTATTTTTTTGGTTCTGCGTTCGTTTCCGCTACCGCACACATCCTTCGACACTGGATGCTATAAAGCTTCCCATTATCACGTTACATCCGGTATCACACACACACACGCATATAAACGCGCGCGCGCCAGACCCGTAGGTGTAATTGAATTACAAGCCCACCCGAATACCGCGTTTGTATCACAGCGAGGGGCGCCCGCTACAATCGTCCGGGAAGCTAATCTGTGCACCGGGCTTCTCCATTTGCTCACCTTACCGTGCGCCTTCCGCATCTTTTGATTACCGTACCCCAGCCCAGCAAGGCGAGGCTCCATGCCTTCGTTTACCGGAACACCGGCAATCATCATTGTGCAACATTACTCGGAATGAACGGGGTGAGACGAAAAAAAACGGAACGAACGAGCGAAATCGTTCGATCTCCTGACTGGTGGTGGCTGCTATCGATGCTGTTTGTATTGTGGGTGACGTTGAGTGGAAGCAAGCGAAGGGCAACAGAAAAAAAAACACACACACCATCGAGCTTCCACATCCGGGACAGGGAGCAGTTCCACCCCGCTTTTCGAGCACTTTGTTTCGATTCGTACGATTTTTCGCACCGAACACCGGACAATAGCTTCACAGAGAGGATTTGGTCCTGTGCGAGTGGGTCAGTGGGCGGTGGGCGTGTGTGCGGGCCGGGAGAGGAGGAGGAGGAAGAGGAAAAGCTCTTTGCTAAATTGATTTTAATGGGCGATCCACCCGGATGTTGGGATGCTGGCCGGGTGACGGTGCGCGGCCAAATCGCGTGGCCATAGTGGGCAATAAAAGTCAGCTCAAATTTAGATTTAAACCAATTTGCGACCCACAAAAGCCAATGGCGGAGACTAATGCCTCCATGGTGGGCAGGAGGTCAAACATAGCCGCCATTGCGGCACGCTCCCACCGGGCCCCGGGATGCAGCAGGCGAATGCATTAAGGCACAGAGTGCAGCTGCGCAGCCGGGGGCGGGAAACTCACATGGCGTGGCGTGGTCATCGGTGGTCAAACGACGCCACCACAGGCTCCCCGTCCAAACGACCCGAAACGAAGTTGGTGTTTTTGTGTCGCTCTCGAATGCTTTTTTACCTCTTTGCCTGGCACCATGCGCCCTAAAAGAAACATACTATCCGGGTTTAGTGGGTATTGGCAACCGATGTAAAAAAGGGAGTACGATCCGTGCTGTACTGTACAGTTTGTTTCCCGTGGCTTCATGCTGGTTTCGATTTCGGTACTTTCGATTGCCTCACACCTTCGGTTATGCTCAATTACAAAAAGGTCTAGGCGGGTTTGCAAAAAAGAGCGAGAGAGAGAGAAAGAGAGGAGAAAAAAACACAAAATAGACCTAGCAGGCGAATGGTGTGCCGGATCGAGCGCGCGCTCAAAGGTTAAGGGTGAAAAAGGCACACAAGTTGATATTACATTTCCCAAATACGATGACCAATGCCGGCATTCGCCTTGCTCCGAATTGAAATCTACGCAACGGATATTCGTAGGGACGGAAATCAAACGCAACCTCCACCCACGCCCAGCCCCGCCGGCAACCACTGAACCGGAACACACAAATAAAAATCAGATTAATATTGAATGGGAATCACGTACCGGTGGAGTCATGAAAACGAATCAAAATCTCACTCGCCACTCTTGTGCCCGGGCCCGGTCGGAAGGGGGGGGGGGGGGGAGCACGATTCAACTTGAAAGAGCGAGAGGGCGCGTGCGAAGCGAGCGGGAAGCCGGTGGTTGAGTAAGAAATAAATTTTTATTACTTTTTAAATTCCTTCCACTCGTGCCCGGGAGGGAGGAAAAAAAACCTCCCAGCGCGAGAAGGTGACTTACCGGGCGTCTCCATCAACAATGTATGGCGTTGTCATCAAGCCCCGGATAGGGGGTCCCACCGTCCGTGCCTTCCCTTTCCCGCACGCTGGCACGTCTGGCCGCCTTGAAAAGACAAAATGTAACAATATACCCGTGTGTCGTAAAATGGTCGGTTTGACTGTTTGGAAATCGTAGCAACGACTCGCAAGCGCCAACTTTATGGGACGCGTTCCTTTCGCCAACGTGGGAGAAGTGGGAGTGCGGATTTGGGTGAAATTTCACCCGCAAGGCAAACGATATTCTTTTCGTCTACCCGTCCAACACGAGGTACGGAGCGAACGTAAGACCGATAAGGTACTTGTATCGTGGTGTTTATTCCCGGGGTCTTTGAAGCTCCCGGTACCAGCAGGAGCAGCAGCAGCAGCAGCAGGATGCGGTAGAGCGAATCCCATTTTCCACTTGCCCACCTAGAGTTTCGCTCCAACAGAAAAAAGGAAACTAAAAGCGTCAGATAAGAAGCGAATGAAATCGATTACCCGCGGGCAAAGTGTGCTTTCTTTTGTGCGCCGAAAACGTTCGGGGACAGCTGCAATGAGAGCGAATAAAATTTAAGCTACCACCCGTGGCCGGCGTATCGGGAGGGGTTACTGTGGGCGGATCGTGTAAACATACACCGCTGACTCCCCTATTCTTATCAACAAACGCGGCCCGCGGCCTGAGCCATCACCGAAACGCGGGTAAAGGATGTCAGTTGTGGTGATATTATGACGGTAGTCGCATCATCATCATCATTATCATCATCATCACCACCAGCGTCCTTTTATCATTATCGTTGTCATCGGCGTGATATCGTGTAACGAGCGGTGGTTCAACCGTTTGGATCTCGTCTCTAGAACTGCCGCAAGACGATCGGCCGGCGCTACCGATGCTCTCATTCATCATCATCGCCATCCTCCCGTTAAGGTAGGTGGCGCCCATTTGCATAATACCGTCGAATGAAAAACGAAGTCCCTCCGTCATCGGACCGAACGCGGGGATGTTCTTCCGATGCGCTGGAAAACTTTACGCTCGGTTGCGACTACTCGGTGAGACAGCAGGAAAAAAAAAACACACGAATTCCACTCTTCCCAGCAACAACCTCACTCTCAGGGACAAAAGCCGACTCTGGAGGTACACAAAACAAATGCACCAAGCGCCGAGATTGAGCGGGCGACGCGTCCATTGTGCCCGGAGGACGGAGGCAAAAGCCGACCGCGTACCGGACGACACAGCCGTTCGTTTTGTTCGCCCGCTGTAACAAGTTTTACGACGTGTTTGTCGCCACACGGCCACCCCCTCACGTTTCAAGTTTGGCTTTTATCCCATTTGAAGTTTATCCCTTTCGGTCGGCGCACCGCGACGCGAACCGAACCTTTCTATCATCCCCGTGTCCCGCGTACGGGGCGCGTTGCGCTTTGTTGCCTTAATCTCTTGCCCATCTTGCCGGTGACATTTTCCTAATTGAAATCGAATTGAAAGAAATGGAGCGAAAACCGAACAACGCGCGCAACGACGCGGGTGGTTGCTGCCCGTGGTGCGGCGGCACCGAGTGAAAAGTGGATAGTGATTCAGTTACGTCAGCTTTCGCCGTTCAACAATATTTGATAGGATTTCTTCTGCTTTCCGGGAATTCTCACCCAACGAGGGGGAGGAAAGATTCTGATTCTTTCCCACTTTCCTGACGGCGACGACAATCGGTGCCGGATCGGTGCGGGCGGATCTTCGGAAGCATTTCTTCAACCGAAAGTTTTCGGGACGGGTGTATGAGCGGGAGTTTCGTCACGTAGCGCCGCAGCCACCGCGTACTATTCCGTTGGATGGGGTAATCGAAGAAATTTTATTAACTTTAATGCAATGCATTACCAATGTTTGGTTTTCAGCGTCCTCCGCAGCGTTTCTGCGCCACCGTTATCGCGCCGCTGGACACTGCTGACAGTAAATCAATAGACTATCGGGAAATCTGGACCAGGAAATGAGATAAAGTCTGTAGGGGTGAATCTGGTAACGGGAAAACAAAAATCCTGACGGAATAATGGTCCCATTAACGGACGAGAATATTTTTTAAAATGAAATGAATACTCTATAAATGAATCCCCCTATACACTTCTCGAAAAGTATGGAGCAATTTAAGCAACACGCTGGTTGAATACATGAAAAGATGTAAAGGAAAATAGTAAAGTGAGGTATCAACATAAAAGGCGATCTGATACGTCCAACTTATGTATATGTGATTTGTTGTATAACCTATGTATAACATATAGTTGTTTTTTGATAATTGAATGTCTTCGAGGACTGAAACACACACATACAACCCCAAATTAATTTTAAGAACATTTTCTGACAAAAGGTTCACATAGCAGAGCTGAAATTGTCTATCAGTAGCATTATTCGTCAAGAGAAGGCATCCTTGAGAATCGAAGCTGCAGCGATGTATTTTGCCTATAGCTGTTTTGAAAAATAACCTTAACCTTCTGACTAATGCGTTATTCTATTTCTTTATTAGGATTCAGTTTTGAAGGATCCAGCAAATTCCTCTTGACTTTTTCATATCTTTAATATTGTAAATTTATTGAAAATTTTTAAATATGTCCCAATTAGGATCAAGGCGTAGTGTTGGCTCTACTAGTAATAGTTTATAATTGTTCTAATTCATCGTGGAAGCAAACTAATAATTACACACTGGGCTTGTAATATTCTTTACAATAAAATCAAAAATAGCGTACAAGCGAGCGTGCAATGGCTGAACATGTTTACAATTGCTTTATCATTTTAAGTAAATTTGAACTAATCGTAAGCCCGTATTAAATTTTAAATAGCATGTTAAAATATACGCTATGTATTCTATACTCCTTACTATACTCCTATGTATTCTATACTCCTAGCTATTCTAAAAAAATCATAGTTCTACGCAACTTCTACGCAAAGCGTTTTTACGTTATTTTTTCTCCTAACATGCGTACGTCCCGATGCGTACGTCTATGCTACCTTGTTTTACGAGACCCTTCAGAGCGTGTTGGAGACATTTTCGTCGTTGTAAAATTAATGCTCCAACGGCCCCCTGCCACCGGTTGCCCCATGGCCAGCGCCCCGAACCGATTTAGTGTTTAGGCGAAAAAAAAACAAACACACACAACCCCGGGTCGACAGATTGCTTTTTTGTCGACGTGCATCGTTATTTTTCACGGTCGGGCGTCGGGCCGTGTAAGCGGCCGTCGAAAGACATCGGACGTGTGCCGGTGTTCCGGTGTGCGCTACCGCAGTGACGCAAAATGAAGGAATCACTCAAATGTTGTTGCGAAAATAAAACAATTTTCGTCGATCTCGCGGTGCAAGGGCGCGTGTGGACGATGGGCGATGGAGCGGTATGTTGAGACTTTGGCACTCCCGGGTGTGGGCAGCGTTTTAAAGTACGCTCTCTCCCGCACGTGAAAATGAAGCGTTCTACCAGCCTTCACTTTGCTCCGCCGGCTTCCGACACATGGCACACATGGTTTGTGTAACGAGGTAAGCATGATCAAGGATGAAGCTGCTACTGCTTCTGCTGCTGCCAGAGGGGCGTCGTCACGTTGCCTACTATGTTTGCCCGTTGAAGTAATTGTATGCGAAAGCCTTTCTTCAAGGCATCAGCGGGTCCTTTGCATGCTCATACGAGAAGAACGGATTACGTAGTACGGAAGAAGTGCATTTTATGGTTTTAATAACAATCTTTCAACAACAAAACGCTTCCCGCACGAAGCGGAAACATCTGAGCAGGAGGATCGAGAGAGTGAACCGTAACGTAACGCGACGAGCTGCTTCGTGTTTGCTTATGTATGACGCGATTAATAAGCAACCATAAAAATCCAATAGAACGGCTAAGATCAAGCTAAGACCAACTTTTCCCGGGGTTTTTTAATTTGAAATTTGGGATCCCATCGCTTGTGCTGCCTTCCTACTGCGCTTACGGCTTGACGTTTAATAACGACGTGTAAAACAAATTTAATTTTAATTCCAATTAAGTTAATGCACGAATTGGTATTCATAATGCTCCCATACGTATCAGCAAACACAGATACCGAGGCAAATGAATCAATTTCTCTTGCTTTGTTTGCATCTGTAGCAGCATAATTTGTATCGCCGTTCTTGGGCTGCCATTTTGTGGCATAGCCCCGAGTAGTCCTAGCCAACGCCGTAGATTCAAAGGCACCGCTTCGATAAATTCAAAACACTTCGCCACAGCTCAACGAGTTATGAAGTGGGTGGCAGTGTGTTAAACGACCGTCATAGTTCATTATCGTGGGCTTGGCAGGTGGTTCTTATGTGTGAGAGAAACGCACAACGCGGCGCCCAGGTGAGGCAACATGTCGGGATCGACGGATAGTCCAGAGCGGCTCAATTTCGTAGGTGTGCACTGTGGGCATGTGTGTAAGGGCACGGTAAACACCATCGACGTCACGACGCATAACAATGGTCGAGAGCGTAGGTAGCGTTGTTGTTTAAGGCAGCCCACACGTGAGTAGGAAGAAAAGTCACGTGGAATGTTCCTGGGCAGGAGAAGACATAAAGGATAGTGTTACGTCCAAACGCTGTGTACCTTCGGGTCGGTGTCTTCCACTGTGCACGCAGCGAATTCCGCCCAGTATCTTGGATTGGTTATTCGAAAACTAAATCTAATTATACGCCCATCGCCCATCAAACTCAAGGATCCTTTTCTCTAACCGAATTAGACTGGAGATATCCTGAAGGGAGAGCAGCCGGATGAATTTAATTCCGTCCGGGGATATAGTTGGAACCAGTGGACCGGGAGAGTCGAGCATTAGTTCCGACCGTATCGGGGATGTAGCAGAAAGATGGCAGGTAACATTTCTTGGCCGCTCCTAAATCACTCTACCTTACCCCTGAAGCGGATCTCGAGATCGGCTGGCGAATTCCGTCCACTCCGCTCTTGGGAGCAGGTCAAATAAATCAAGGCATCTAAATTCGGCGTACCATTATTGCCTTTTAACGTTCCGCCATGTTTCGCGGAAGTCATCATATTTCAATGGAGTACCGGCCCGGTGCCGTCGACGCACCGCCGTGTCCTCGACCAAGAGTGATCACGTTTACCTTATTTTATTTGACTTTTGAGCCCTTCGTTGAACCGGGCTCGGCCCTATAGAAATGAAATCGGTATGGTAGCGAAGAAAAGAAACAACCCCAAAGAAAGTTTCCTTTCACAAACAGACCAAATTCGTCCCTACCAGAACCGTGAGATTGTGCAGCGTCGTTGGGTCCAAAAAATATCTCCCATCGCTGGCATTGAGAGATTTATTTCCATAAAACTTTGCTCCCGTCTCGATGGAAGGTGGCTGGGCGCGCCCTGGGAGCGGAATCTTATTTTACGGCAATTGGTTGATTTAATTATTCATGCTGCCTTCGTCGTCAATCTTGCAGTAAGTGCCACATTTTTTTTTGTGTGTATTCTACTACTCCCATTGCACCACGTCCAAGCTGTTGCCCGGGCAACGCGCAACGAACAATCTGTTTTCGTGTAATCTTTCATCACAAATGTTAGCAGCATACGACTCCCAGCTGCGGGGGGTGGAACACGTCGTCCGTTGGCGCACCGTGTTCGGTATCACATTTCTTTCCGACAAATTAGTTCTCAATACGCTTTTGCAGACTCCCTGCTTTGGTGAAGTTTTGTGTTTTTTTCGTACCCTGAACCTTCTCGAGGCTTCCCAACGTGACGATTGAACGTGACGCAGACCACTTTGCTGGACAGTTTTGTCTCGCTAATTCAATTTTCCAATGTCTCGGCAGGCAGGCACCCCGAGCCGTACGGGTCGGGTGTTTGCATACTCCCTCTGTGTTAGTTACGGTGAAGCGAGGGTGGAAAGGTACTTTCAAAATGTCACCCCAAATGGAATGAGCAGTTCCATAGAGTGAAGGTGCATTTGCCACGTTTCCACCAGCTCGAGCAGTAGCAGCACCAGAAGACTAAAACTACTAAAAACTGCACCGCGTGACATAAATAGATCGAACGCGACAATGAACGCAATTTCATTCATATTTCATGCTGATAATTCGACAGAAGCGCATAAAGAACATGCTTGATATGCCAATTTTCTCCACATCCTTCGCTACGGTGAAACAGACCCCGACCGGAGCGCGCTGGTGCGCTTTTCTTTTGTCAAACGGATTGTAATGGAAAACCTTCGTTTGCACTGGAACCACCACCACCTGACCTGCACGGTGGGTGTATGCGGGTGGACGACAATAACCACATTGTTCACGTTGTTCACGAAGCTTTCACACCGGCGCGCGCGAGCGCGTTCGGTGTCGTTTATTGAAAGAAAATGCAAATGAAATGAAAATGTCATCCTTTAATTTTAGATTTTATTGCTTGCGCTCCATACCTCGGGCAAAGGAAGCCATACTAAAAAAAACCCCTCCAACAAACTCCCCGGCTCGACAAAAAAGGCGACGAAGAGGCAATATCACATTCGCGGTTCCACCAGATCCGCAAGAAAAGGAGACGTGACCGGGCTGTGGAATGTTATGCAGGGTTTGGAATATAAATTTCCCACCGCTTATGCGCGCGAACAGGGCGACACAAAGCGGTTACCGCAACGCGTTCCCCGTGCGGTCCGTATCGACATGGTTGGGATACAACGTTCCTTAAAGAATTATTCGTTTCGCCAGGGAGGGGGAGGAGCAAAGTGGCAAGGGTGGAACGAAATCGGTACGCATATTGATTTGTAATTGCCAACTGAAATTTAAAATTGATTAATGCATGTTACAGCAAACCATTTTTATTTGAGCTTTTGCCCCTTTCCGGTAGTGAATTCTAGCGAGCAATTGATATGCAATCAATATCAATAACATGTTTTCTACTATACTATTATTATAATTTAGTATCTTACTATAAATCGCCAGCTTGTTGCTCAATTTGAACCAAAATTTCACGGTGAATATGGTAGAGTTCTAATTTTGTCTTTTTTTTTTTACATTTCGAAAAAATAGAAAAATATCTTTCATGAAGAAGATGGCAGGAAATTGGACGATGGTATATAAAGATTTGTGAAACACTTTTCATAGTAGGTGTGGGCAGACTAGTTATTATCTATGATTCCAGTACGTTCAGTATGCCACAAACCTCGTAATGTTTCAAATGAATGAAGTATGCGGATTTTTAAAGGTTTTTTTCCTTCTTCTTGGATAGCAGTAACAAGTAAGAGTTAAAATTATCGGCTAAGGTGTATAGCCCGCCTCGTTTATATCATTGTTTGTGGGGCAATAGTAGGCGTATATATGATTATTTCTTGTTTTAATATTTTTATTCATGTTTTGCATTTTAAATAAAAGTTAGGAATGCTCAGATCATCCTACCAAATAATTAATATATGTATAACAGATGTGTTAAGAGATCTTTTAGGTTAGTAACTCTAACTCTAAATCAGGTACCTTGTCATGCGGTCTTTCTCATGGCTCATCTTTCCCATTTTTATCAGTTAAAAAAAAACATTGCATTCGGTAATATAAATTTGATGAATGCTACAGTTATTATATCCTTTAACATACAACAAACAATTTCGGAATAAAGCACACCCGGATCGGACGAATACGTTGCACGTTAAATATATTGCATGGGAAAAACTTTCTTCACTCCAGCACTCTCAAGGCTAAATGTGTTCAATTGCATTTGTCACGTTCGATAGTGGCGCCGGTTCGATAGCGCTCGCTTCGAAGGACGGCCTGCTAATAGAGTTCGGCACAGGACGACAAAAAGGCTGCTGCTGCTGCGATGCCTGTGCATGTAGTGTGGGATAATGAAAATAAATTTTCATTTAAAAACAAATTATGTTTCCAGGCTCGAGTTTGCGCTCGGACAGTTAACCTACGGGGCGGCCTTTCCCCGAAGCCCGACCGCCCGCTGGTCCGGATCGGGAAGAAGCGCCGGTTTATTCTTTCTTCCCAGCGACAGCGACTCGTGTGTCTCCGCTCCCAGCCCGGGCGCGCAAGCGAGGGCATAATTACTCCCGCTTGGACGAATTATAATTAGATTTTGTCTTCCAAGATTGTCCTTTTGCGCGGGACTTTGCCCACCCATCCGCTCCAGTCGTTATCGCCGCTGGAGATCCTGGGATGGAGCAAGTGGAGGTTTCGGAGTAAGTAAACTTTTGCAGACGCTACGTACACGCTGTTGCCCACGCCCCGTACAGGGACACTTGAGCCACGCTTCGGCCCGGGCCGGTCTGGCGAGAGCACTGTGGAGGGCAGAACAGAAACTTCGCCATCGCACTGGCTCGATGTTCGATTTTAATTTCACTGCAAAGGACAACGCGACAACGGTATGCACGCGGTTTGGGTGGCGACGCGGGGACCTGACACCTGCTGATTCCTGAGCTACTCGGCATGCAATTTCTTCGGCTTTGGTTTGACGTCATCGTAGTACGCTGGTGCGGTCGTACGGCCCCCCCACACGCCACGGGGTAAGTGACAGGTTGGTCAGTGCCAAAGCAGATTGAATTTTGTAGACGACGGATTAGCAGCAGCAGCAGCAGCAGAGGCGGCAGCCTCGCCAACACACACGCACGCTTGCGAGAGATAAATATCGTCCCCCGATGGGGAGTCGTCGTAGTTGACTCGGCTCGTGGTGATTCCTGCCCAGTTCTCACCCAGTTCTCGGTGTGCGACTTTCGGGCAGAATGTCGGTTTACTTTGGTCGTGTGCCAAATTGAAATTTGTTCGTCTTGCGGGCGTGCTTACGGCCGCGGTGGTGCGCGGTGTATGCACATCTGCATCAGGGCCGTCTCGTCGGGGCAGATGACAGCAACGCACACGACACGAAGTGTGCCAAAACGATGTATCAGCGCGACGTCTGTCCGGCGAAACGATGTGGTCCAAACTTTATTCAAGTGCACCAGCCGCATCAGAAGATGCTTGTCAGTTTAGCGACCGATTCCGTCTGGGCGTTTATCCTTACGGACCGCAAAGGTCATCGCGTGAGACAGGTGTTTTCGCACATTATCGGCACAGAAATGTTGTTTTTTGTTCTCTCTCTTCAGTAATGCACAGACCTATGTGCGATTGTTCAGTGGGAAAGTCAGATTACATTATCTTAGCGAGGAAATCAATATTCGTTTAACTTAGTTTGGCCTCGACACGCACATAACAAGAAACAAAACATCCTTGCGCGTCGGCCAGGATCCATCGAACATCGACGAAAACATATTCAAAATCTTTCAAGATATCGTACACGAAACCCGGCCTCTTGTAGGGCAGATCCGTGCTCACAGTTCCGGCTCATCTCATCTGGACGAAATCAAACAAACACACGGAACCGCACGGTGGACGGCTTCCTAAAGCCAAACCGGGAATGATAAGGCATAATCATGATCTTCGGCTTCTATTTAGGACCGGGGCTTAAGCACGCTACAGTTGACGGGGAAAGAGTAATCTGAGAGCTGGCCCAATTTACTCGCCCCGATGCCGGAACAGAGCACACCGAACGGCCTGGTAGCGGTAGCTGTGACCCGTGTCGGCACGAACGCAAGCTACGGCGGCTGGGTGAGCCGAAACTGGATCGACGGAATGGCGGACGAAGCCGCCAACGGCCAACTAATGGCGTAAGCGTATATAAGTAGATTGGGAAATCCTACTACATTGCCCAACGCTTCCTCTCACCTGACAAGGGGTGGCCGCGGTCGGCAGCAGCCAATGCTCGGCCGGAGTTGACGGGTCTAGTTCTAACGGAGAAGAAGAAAAAAAACAACGACAAAAAAAACCCCGAGCGAAGTAGTAAAGAAGTGGCCCATTCGATACGTCCAACGCTCATAAAAGTCATCGGGAAAGATAAATCCAGAAAGAGCACCACGGACCGAAAGATGACACATGTTTCGTTGGTGCGTTAAACCGCTCTCCCCTTACCCGACCGCCCGCTGCCAGCTCCAGCTTCCCGTGACGCATGGATTGCGTGTCCCCGTCCGTTCGGTCCGTTTACCCAATCGTGTTGATGATGATGAGAAACAGAAGAAGTTAGCATAAGAACTAATTCGTCCGCTGACGACGACGGTCGACGTCGGGGGACGACGCCGTCATGTGCTGTCAGTTCGGAGCGGGTGGTTGAGGTTGTCTCCGCCCTTTCCGCATCCGAGCCGACGGCTGCCCCAACGACGCTCTAATATTAGCTGTTTTGCTATTTTTGGCTTAATGTTGTTGTTTAGTTTTCGTACACACACACGCGGACGGCGCTATTTCCATCCGCACGGCCGTCGGTGGAAAACATGACGAACGAGGGAACGCCGGAGCAATGAGGAAACCTTTACACACCAAACATATATTTTTGCCGAACGCACCAGAAGACGTAGGGTTTTGGTTCTTTTGAACAAGCCGAGGTGTGCCGTGATTTGGTTCATCCTACGAACTCATTGGCTGGACTGTTCTTAACGCATTGACACGCATGGACAAGAACTATGGATAAGTAGGGCTGAATCAGGTTCAACAGAATAAAGGTTTAATTTTAGCCTAAAAATGCTTATAAGGAGATTAAACTTTCTCCGAAAAGTTAAACGTCAAAGTGAAATTATTTGAAATAATGAGTAGATTCTTGTAACCTTCATTTGTGAAGATGATCATCATATTTTTTTCGAGGGAATTTAGTAAAGTGCTAGTTATAATTGGTGGGTGGTGTTTAAAAATAGTGTCACAACTTTGAAATTTAAATAAAAAATCACATTAAAATAGACGTTTAAGTTAAGTAGTTCTTAATATCTTTTCACAAAATACAGTGTTTTGGAACAAAAACAAAACAAGAAAACGAGTACTTCGGCACTTTAAAAAAACTTCATCTGGTGGCTTGCTCAATATAAAATGATTCGCTTTTTACCCCAAATATGCCGACATGGTTGTTCAACGAGTTATAGTGCTTTCTAATTCTTTTAACAGTTTAAACAATATTTTATATTGATCGTGATTTTATATAGAAAGCTTTGAATGTAATGAGCCTCAATCGACGCTAAATTGCCATATGTACCTTCGTGTTTGATTATAAAGATTTACTGCTTGTTGAAGCATTGACGAAACGCCATAACAAAGAATTTGACAAAACGAGAAAATTAACAATTGCATTTACATAACTCGCGCTTTTCCTTTGGCTTTCAGATTCACTCGTGGAACTAGAACGACATTAACGTTTTGTGCAAATGTTATTAAAATCGAATTAAAAATCGAACAAATAAAATTCGATTTGTATATTAATTATGCTCAACATTTTAAC
The DNA here is from genome assembly GCA_000349145.1 of Anopheles dirus. Taxonomy (NCBI): domain Eukaryota; kingdom Metazoa; phylum Arthropoda; class Insecta; order Diptera; family Culicidae; genus Anopheles; species Anopheles dirus. Next base: position 3,330,948 of record KB673645.1, read on the forward strand.
TTTGCACCGTGATGCCGTGGTATAGTATTGAAAATAGAAATGTTTCTACTTTCTACATGCATTCAGCTATTCACACGACACAATGTTTCAGAATAATGAGCCGGTGGTATATTCCGTTTTCCCGCGTACGCCAGACCAGGCCACATTTTCAGCAAAGTTAACCTTTCCCCGACAGACGTATCATTACGCTAGTTACTTGGATAAAAAAAAAACAAGAAAAACCCCATGTGTGATGGACACCAGGAGAAGGTTTTTTGGACGGCGGAAGCGGGGCAAAAACATGGGCACAAACAGAGCGAGAAAATGATACGGTGGTACTGTTCTGGGTATGTTTGTTTCTTTTATTACCGACAGGTTTTCCCGCACAGGCCACTCACAACTTCCCATCCACGGATGTTTGTTTGGGATAGTGGGAGCAAGAGCGATGCCTTTGTTGATGCTGCACTTCACCGCGATGAAACATGGTTGTTCCATCTGCAAGAAGACACGGTACGTACGGGCGAGGAAGCACCGCGCAACGTATTTGCTTTGCAGGTGATCCGGTAATTGCGGTAGCATGATATGTTTTCCCGCGCAGTGCAAGGTCGCGCCGCACTGTTAGCTTTTCGCGTTGTTCATCCGTCTTATTGTTCCAGCTCCATCTGGGCTTATATCAACAGTTTTCCACTGCGGGGCTTGTTAGGTAAAGTTTAATAATACTAAACCTATGGAATCAGGACTAGAACAGTGGAGAACAAAAGTGCAATATTGTAATCAATTTTGATTTGACACAATCAAGTGGTTTTACTGACAAGTAAAGACTACCAAACATATAAAATGTTCAACAGGATAAAAGTTTGAATAAATCAAATGAGAATATTCTGTAAATTGAGATACATTGAAACTATTTTCACCGCTTTGTATTAAATCACCTAACCTTAATTTGCCATCAGGACGCAATCGCACACAAACGGTTCCACAATTAACTCATGAAAGAAGCACGTCACCTGACTTCCCCAACGACTTCGCACCGTTCAGCGTCTCTCCAGCAGATAGACCGCGGGCGGCTGCCTCTTCGAAGCAACCGCGCACATCGCAGAACAACACGCCATAAATTCTTCACCCATCCGTGCTACCACGAAGTGCCAAGTTCTTCCAAGTTCCTGGTACCGACACGGCGTACGCGGCGACTGCGGAGAGAGGGCGATTGTTTCACATCGTAGCCGTTTGCGAAACCGAATATGTGTGGCCGGTTGACTTTTGGCTGACCCGGTGGCAGCCCACCAAGAGTGAAAGCTGAGCTGAGCGGCACAGAACTGCACAGGACAAATAATGGAACACAATCGTTTCGTGCGGAAGGCGGGACTATAAATTATGCCCCCACCAGTCACACGGTGGTCACTGACGACAGGGTTTTTTCCTGTCCTTTTTTGCAGGTTTCCCAAGCACCCGGCAGGCTAGCAGCAAATGAATCAGGTGTGGAAATGTGTGACCGACAGCGTTCGACATGGGAAGTGCGGAGTCCAGGGGCAGCTGGAAAAAGTTGGACACGTTTTCGCCACCGGGTGCCCGGAACCGTGCGGAGGTTTATAAAGATCTCTCACAGGCATGCTGCAGGTGGGTTCCGATGGGGAGTGTACGGAAAAAGCGAAACGATGTTGCTGGTTGCAGCTTCTGCATCAGAGCCCACACCTCCAATTGGTTGCCGGTCGAGTGCAAGGCACAACGGAGCAGGGGGCCATCTTGACAATCGAACATCGGCCGAGGCCGGTGTCCGTGTTCGTTCTCGGGTCCAGCGGGAGTGGCGAGTATTGTTCCATGTGAGAAACCGGAAATCCCGGGATACCCATTAGCCACTCGGACGGGCGGGCCACGCTGGAGAGGCGAGCTTGCGGGAGGCAGACGATCGCAATTGAAATGAAAACTGACAAATGCGGAATTCGCTAATGCGGTATGACGTGTGTGTGTGTGTGTGTGTGTGTGTGTGTGTGTGTGTGTGTGTGTGTGTGTGTGTGTGTGTGTGTGTGTGTGTGTGTGTGTGTGTGTGTGTGTGTGTGTGTGTGTGTGTGTGTGTGTGTGTGTGTGTTGTGTAGCAAACAGGGTGACGTTCCACCCGAATTGCCAGGATGGCAAACTTTGATCACATTCAATCGCCCAAATTGCAGCCGTACGCAGCACATTCGCTTCGAACCGGGCACACCGCATCCCATTGATGTGCGCCCCGTGGCAATGATGTGATCACCATTGACAGCTATATATCGGGCCCCCGAAGGAGGGCTGAGGGATGACGATGGGCTGAGCCTGGCCCTGGTACTACGTGGTGCTGTTTTGCTGGTGCCCTTGCTTGAGGTGCTACACGACGAGTGCGCTGTCAACCCAAACCGGCACCAGCAAACAAACAAGGGGCCAAAAAGGCTGAGCATGTTGATTACTCTGAAAAATTTCGGTAGCAATTTCGAGAATTCGCTACTGTTTTGTGTCGCTGCAATTCTTGTTGTCTGTTTCTGTTTGTGTGTGCGTGTGCCTTTTTTCTGTTCTATCGCCCGGCGCGTTTTTTGGTTGTTCTTGGCTGGCCTCGTGTTCATTCCATGCAATCCGCAATGAAATAGGATTTCTCGGAACCGGCCCGGCGCGAATGAGGTAGAGCGGAGGCGATCGGCCATCCGAGCGCGGGGGCCAGCTTCCAGCCAAAAACGAACACGCCATCGAGAGACATCGCCGACGGGAAGCCCAATTTGACGGTGCCGAGCAACTCCCCATACAAAGAAGACAAATTATCGTCATACGGACGACACCGAACGCTGCTGCTGCTGCTGTTCGTGGCCAAACAAGGGCCACAGTTGGCATGATTCGCCGGAAGAATGCAAACAGCACCGGCAGCAGCAAAACTGCAGCGGAATTCATGAACGAGCCTCTTTCGCCTGTCCCATGCCACCGATAAATGAGATGATTTGGAAGCACGAACAGGATGGATGGGAGGGAAAAAGTGACCCAACGTACTTTTGAAGGGATCAAACGCACAAACACACACACACACGTGATGACATGGAAGGCTTTGAGGGATGAGGTTCACATGTGACACACATGTGACTTTATGCTAACCCTCCCAAAAGGTGGCGTACATCAAAAGGGAGAGGTTGGAGCGTTTAAGATTCACCAAATCCATTTCGATTCCGGGAAACCGTAACATCTAATAAGCTGCTGATTGAGTGTTGCGCGGAGCAATTTCTTCCGAACGCCGGTACCGAGAAGAGGTACGCCGGAAAATTTGGATTGCGAACGAAACGTTTCCAGTCGGACGTGTTTTAATCGTTCTGGAACCTTTCCCCGCTGGCTTAGCGCGAGCGGAGACACGAACTATTTCGCAGCGTAAATATCTGCCAAACAGACGATCGTTGAGCATTGGTCCCTACCGGCATGCCACGGTTACAACTTCGGGCTTCGGGTTCGGGTTAAGCCCCAAGCATTTTTAATTTGTTTCGCCACAAGCTACACACAGGAAGCGCCGGTGTAAGGCGCACAAAGTTATGCGCTTATTTCGCCCGTCGCGTCCATTCGCTTTCCGGTGACGAGATCTTGGCCGGCACTGGAATGGACCCGGTCCGGACGGTTTGGGGATGGATGGGCGTTCGGATGGGAAAGGACGTGATACTATTTCTGCCGTGCCGAGCAAATCCCTTCCGAGGCGCCGAGACCATCTCCGGTGGTGGACCAAGTGGACCAACTCGTTGAGGTTGGATTTTCTTCGGCGAAATTGTTCGCTCCGCCCAAGAACGGGGGAACTTTCGCATGCTAAATACGTGGGGGTGGAGCCGGCGCGACGAGGCCCCACAGTACGAGGGTCAGGATTTTAATTTGCATATCATTTTCAGTCGACAAAAGCTACCGCTGCGTTTTCTTTTTTTCGCAGGAAGCAAGTTTAAATTTTCCTCTGAAAGCGATGATTTCGTCCCGGTTGTAGATGGGACGGCTTACGGGTTTTTTTTTTATCACGGAGACGTTGTGACTCTGTGTAAGAGTTTGTAGTTCTCAAGTGGTTCTTTGTAGGATCTGATCTCCCTGAGGAGTATGACTTGCGAGTGGGTTTTTTTTCTTGGTGCCGGTTTTATGAGACAGTTTCTTCGAAGGTTCTCTGCTGCCAAAGTCACTTGAGAAAGTGAATTGCATTATTTATTCGACTGCTGGCACAAGTGTCGAAGGGCAGACGGGACACAATAATAGGATAATATTATTAACAAAATCATTGCTTACTTACTGTTGCATGTACCGAAAATTTGCTACTCTGCTCATGTTCCAACTCTCACTCTTACGCACGGTGTGCAGGAAATCGTATGAAATTTTCATTTTCGATCAAATCATACAAACTTTATCCTCGGATCGGATGTGGAGTTGAAAGCCAAACGTAATACTGGCGCATCAGCACCTCCAAAAACTGAAGCACGAGGGAATCGAATTTGGAAGGAAGCTTGAATATCTGACCCTCGCCAGCCCTCCCACAGAAAACAGACTGATAGGGCTTCTCGCAAAAACTTCGAGCAGCAGTCAAGTCAAGATTGCTTTTCATAGTTGAAAACCTATCGTACTGCGTTTTGAACAATGCCAATGAAAGGCGATGTCACGTCCCACATTGGGAAGGGAACAAAAAAGAAAAGAAATGCACCACGATTTGACTGCAGTGGAACTTGTACGCCGAATTGCAAACCTTTCGACGAGTGAATGGCGAAAGACCCGGTAAAGATTACGGTAAAAGTCTCGGTCGGCGTACAGTGCAGCACAAAAAAAACCTGACTTTTAACTACTTCTGCTTCGGTGGATGCTCTGCTCTCACCAAACGTGTGTTCCTAGAAGCAGAAGCTCACTCCCCGAAGATTGATGCAAAGCAAATTTTATCATTTCGAATATTTGCCGATATGAGAATTGATTTGGGGCTAAGGGATTTATTCGGGGCGCCGAGCGGTGGCATTGAACGAGTAGCTTTCGAGGATCAACCCGAACCCAAACAGCCAGCCATCGGGTTCCGTCCCCAGTGCCACCGGGACAGGCGGGACGTACATATGATTGATAAATTCCGACATTCTTCCAGCGACGCCCGAACGATGGCCCCAAATTCTGGTACATTCCGAAGAATGGCCAAAGGGATCTTCCACCTACCGCGTGTGCTAACTCAACCAAACAGAGCCGCACCGTACAGCTGATGTTTACGCTATCACCTCCACTTCGGGTAGATTTATGAGATCCCGGAGAGCATATTTCTTTGCCGGGCTTGCTTTATCTAATAAAGGAGATCTTCACCGCAGAAGGAAAACATTTTCAAATTTGTGATGGCATTCATTGTAGGCATTCCACATCCGACCCAGGGCCGGGGATCCAGGGCACGTCCCGGCGAGACGGGTGCGACTGTTTTTCTTATTGACTCATATCATAAGTAGATACTTACGCAGGATACACAAGAGGGTTTGGCGGGATGCTTACCGTCGGTCCCAACGTCGGTTTGAAGTATGTTTGCTGATTGTGTTTCACACATGAAGTGCATTTTTCATGAGGAGAGCGTAAAGAGATTTATCTCCATACACCACCGAACCGAGAACTGGCTCAGACAGTCCCGCCGGGAGCTCTCTTTCAATGTCTGCGGATGGGGCTTGCAAAATTCACCGGAAGCGGCGGAATTACGAATTTAAATCTCTCGTTCACGCTCCTACGTGGCCATTCCCACGTGGCGACTTGGTGCGCGCCGCGTAAGGATGATACAATATTGTCCGGTTACTTCATAATTCAGACTCTCTTTGCGGTGCATCGCACGCTCGATAAATCACACGGGTTTGAGGGTACACAATGGAAAGTTTTTTTTTTGTTTTCTGTCTGTTTCCTCCCGCTGTAAACGCTCAACAGGAGGAAACTTGCAAAAGCTGTCGGACTAAAATTCTATTTATCAAACCAGTCGGCTCAACGGCAAAAGCTGCGGTTTGGTATCGGTGAACAGGTCAAACGAGTGAACCGATGGTGGTGGCAAAATGAACAGCCTCCTGCAGCGCATATGCAACGCCGCACCGAGCTGGCGGCACTGTGCTTCGAGCCGTGCCACGGCAAAGAAGAAGAGCCCTTGCAAATACATAAATTTAATCCACACCGTGCGACCGCAAAACGAAATATTGCCATCGATGGACAATCGTCCGTCAAGAGCGAAGCACCGGGCCATTGTTCGCCCGTTGCACTGCACTAATCCTTACATCCTTCAGGCTTTCGTCCATTCGACCGTTTGCCGGTTGACTCCCGGCGGCACGGTACATTCCAGAGCAGCACCAGAGCGCATCTGGCTCATTCGGACTTTCTCCCCCAAACCCCGTGCCAGATGGTTCTAATTCCGGCCATAAATAAACACATTCACCACATCTCACGCCGTGTGCTGAAAGTATGCATGAGATAAATGGCCACCTGACCGGCATCCACCTTGCCATTCTGGTCAGCTATTTTCCACTGCCACTTCCGGCAAACTCACAATGGAACTGTACGCTCACGGTCCGCTTGATAGTGACCGCGGCGGGTGGTTTTGGGTTTGGGGGAGCAACATTTTAAATTCACCGGATTAAATTTACATCGATTAATTAAAATTTTATCCGATTTGAATTTCAATTCCAGCACCGCAAGGGCGCACGCTGTAAAGAAAATACGATCGCCAACTACGCCGATCGTGGTGTGGATTTGTGGTGAGATTTGTTAGGGGTGGAGGGCTTTTGTCCGCAGGCTCCGAACCGTTGAAGGAACTAAGTTCAAATTTTACGGAGTAGGACAGTGAAAATGCTTACGGAAGGTGACTGAGAAAGTTTTAGTGATCAGTGTTTAGTTTAATATATGTACAGTATTGGATATGGTTTGTGAAAAAGATCTAAAGGAATATTGTGTATAAGTATGGCTGCTGTATTTTTTCTCTTATTACTGCAGATTCCAGAACCAGTGCGATACGTTGAGCACATCTTATCATGGTCGCTTTATATATACAGTAAGAGCAGTGAAATTCCCGTTTTGAAACCAGCTTGGCAATATTGCATTGAAAACTTCACTCCAGAAGGCAAAATATGTCCTTTTCCGCCGAACGGCTTGTCGCCGTCGACAGCAGCGAACAGAAGCGTTGCCCGGCCGGTAAAATGCTAGGAAGTCTATCAACATACCTAAATACATATATTTACAACGACCCGCGAGTACAGCACCCAAAACACGATTTCTGTGACGGCGACATGATTCCGCTTCCATCCTGGCATACGCACTTCAACGTATTATGAAAAGGTAATCTCCTTTTTTTCTTGCCTACGACAATCCTCATCCTTCTTCACAGTTTCCGCTCCGGGGATGGGAGCCAGCAGGAGCGAATCCTGGCAAGCTGACATTGAATGACGTGTTTTCAGAAATGTGAGATTTTCATCATTCCCGAGCGATGCTTTTAGCGCTTACCTGCGAGCGATTTGGAGAATCCCTGGAGGGTGGCAGCTCGCACGAAGGTGAATGTAAAATATAATCTCCTTTTGAGCAATCGAAATGTAACCATAATATTAGCTTGGCAAATTGAAAGGCATTCCTATCGATTGCTTTCATATATGCATACACACACACACACACACACACACACACACACGCCCGTCCGTCGTCTGTCTGTGGGCGGCGATAGGGAAATGTAAATTTCTGTAGGGACGGGTTGAAAGCGGTGGTGCTTACAAATAACAAGGCGCGGATCTTTCTAGGAAATGATAATACGAGCAAAAAGAAGTAAATATGATCGACTCAAACCGCTGTGTCGCGGTGTGTGTGTCGATGAAATGTTTTAATAAATCACATTCCTGTGCAAATACGATTTTCCTGTGTTTTACAACGTGCCACGCTATCTCAGTCGCGGGAGTTTTCACAATCATCTTTTCCATAGCACCCAACCCAGTCCAAACCAGAAACAACCATAATTGGCCAGCGGAAATGGTTTTGTTGGCGCGTTTTTTTTTGGTGTATTTGCCGACAAACTTTTCCGCGGAGGTCGAACCGGATTTTTGCATAAACTCCAATTCCTTTGCGGTAGCACGTTCGGCTAGATTGAAATATAACGAAAATTGATGATGATGTGCACGGGATGGAAAATGGGAAAATGTGTTCCCGACCGGGCCCAACACAACGCCACGACCAAACCGAAGGGAAAATAATATCGCAAGCGGCTGTAAGGACGAGGAAGAAAGCAAAAAAAGGAAAGGTAAACACCAATTCCCCTGTCGGAGTAGTTGGAGCGTGACGGAACAAAAGTTTTAGCGTATCACGCGGTCCGGTCTCGCGTCACACGGTTTTCGTCGTCACAGCGAGATTAGACGAGAGAGCAAGAGAGAGAGAGAGAGAGAGAGAGAGAGAGAGAGAGAGAGAGAGAAAGAGAGTGAGAGCGCACCGTGAACCCTTCCGGGGTTTCCTTTCGCTGCGGAGGTGGATCGAACGTCGAAGTGAATTTCCGTCCACCGGCCGCCCAATTGGCGTGACGTGCGCGGCGTGTGGTGACGGCTAGCTGTGAAGAACGTTTTTCCCTCCCATCGCCACAACCGCCTCCCCCCCCTCCCCGGGCCAGGTAAACAGATTTATTTTCCAGTTAATTTATACCGTCTGGTTGGAGTGTGGGGCGCGGTACAGACTGCCAAGTCCTTGCCGTCGGGCAGACACTTGCGAATGGCGGAAAATATTCTGAGCCGATTGGAGCGGGTCCCAGCACGGAACTTTGATGGATTGATCCTTGTTGCTGTGTGCGAATCGAAGAAACTGTGTTATGACGCGGCGCCGAGCGCGAACGAACTCACCCGTCGTGGAGAGATATTCTGAATGAGGAGGATAGCGTTTTTGTTTAGTCTGCACTTATAAATACAACGTGCCCTTTGGAAGACCCTGGGGGATTTCATAACGTTGCGCCGCAAGAAAAGGTTTATGGAAAGAAATATTTCTAATTTGCAATTCGCATAATGTGCACACACTGCTCGTACATGACAAATTTATAATGTAAAACAAATGAAAGTGTTAATCAACTGGACTTGGATTCAGACTGAGATAAGAGCTTTCAAAACTCGAAAAGAAGTTGTTTTCATCATAAATTAATGCGAACAAGTTGAGCGACCACTATAATAAGAAAAAAAGATTTGATAAAGGTATTTTAAAAAGGACAACAATCATTCATGAAGCAGGCATGTATTTTGTTAACAGAAGCTTTAACTGTTTGAATAGACCAACTGTTACCTAATAATACATTCATAAATTAAACCTTGCTTTATTCGTCCACAGTATTGACAAAACGTCTTAACTCACATTTACAGACTTTTAGTGCTGAAGAAAAAAATCATGCAACGTGTTCTAAGCACAAGTTTGCGTATTATTGAGGTTTGGTTATTTTAATGATTCAAAAATATTATCTAGGTTTGTTTATAATAATCTATCATGTATACTATTAAATCATGTTAGTCATATTGTGTTCATGATCGGGTATTCAAGCCAGCATCAATAAAATTGTGAGATCGTGTACATAAACAAGAACAGAACTCCAACAAGACAGCAGCGCAGATGAAGCATATTAAACACATCATCAAATAAAACAATAGAATTTCGTTCACCCTTATCCTGGAAGCGTGTTCCATAAAATCCAGACCGAATGCAAACGGGTATTGTTCTATACGCTTCCTATTACTACTACGTCAACGTACTCAACCAAATCAAATCAAATACTTCACTCTCAGGTGATAAATAACCATTCCTGTTCAGTACAGCATTCTTCTCAATTACATCCTACACACCACACAACACACACTCACACATGTACACATACAACACATCTTCGGCAAGCTTTCGATCTCTTGCAGAAAATAAATAGAACCGAGTGGAATGTGTGTTGCGCATGCAGCCCTCGGCGCAGAGCGCAAGGATCTGGGATCTGGGCTCGGTGCAAGGAACGCCGGACGTGATTGAAAGGTGTCGATAGGTGGTGTCGTCTTTCGGATACGGTATTCAACCGGCACCGGCACGGCATTGGGTAAATTAATTCATTCCATTAGTTACTTTCAAAAGGCAAGCGAGACAGAGTGAGCCTGGTAAATTCACGCTCGCTCAATTGCGTCCGATCACACCCGTGTGCGTTCGATATCTTCGCCTGGTGCACGTGAACGTGCGACGCTTAAGACTGTGAGAAAGTGCTTGCGATACAGGCCGACGTCGAGAATTGATGGTGATGCAGTTACGGCGAACACGACGAGAATAATGAGCACTATATCAGAGGGAAGAAATTATTGTCCACGGTTCATTGGTTCGGATCATTTCTTCCGGTACAGAAGTTTTCCATGTATATGGTCGGATGGACAGTTTCATCGTGATGTTCCATCATTGCAACACATTTTCAGCGTGCAGGTTGCTGTATTTGGTAGAATTATGCAGAGGAGATGTGAACGGATGTAGGATGGACACGATATTCCCACAAAAAGGAAGGCAAGAAATTTACAAAACTTCCTTTCTTTTCCAAGACCTTTAGAAAATTTTCAAACATCCGATCGATCTTACTAACCTCAATATGCAACCTATCCGTAGGAGTGAATTTCATTCAACCGCCTTCAGTTTCAACCCACAACACTCGAGCAGTTTTCCTCCAAAGAAAAAACAAGAAGGAAAATCGAGAGACAAATTCGACAGCGAAGTGCGCGGGTGGGTTTTGCGAGGCGCCACCGTCGGGCCGTTGCGTCATTAGGGCTGAGACATTTGTCATCATCGCTTGGCAGCCAATTAATATTCAACTTTTCTCTGGCTAACCTTTGACGGTCCAGTTCCATTAGATGGTTCCATTAATCATCCGAAAGCAGATCGTCGTTTGTCCATTAGCCCTTCGGGTGGTGGTTCCTTCGGTGACAAATGGAGAGCTCAACGGTTTGAATTGAAAACTTTTCACCGACTCCGTTTCTTTATCTCACCCGCGAGGTTCGCGCAACCGCGCAACCGAGATCGGACGTAATGATTATCTTTCGGAGGGTTAAAACTTTGATAAGACGGCAAGTTGTCTTTTTTATAAGGACACATGGATTTTTTGTTTAGTGTGGAAAGATAAACTGAAAATAGAGAATAAACAATCTTACCTTTTTCAATTTAAGAACAGCTTTAACGTCATACTGCAGTAGCTGTGCTAGAGTAATGAACGTTCGCTCGTACCAATCTGCAATGGTAAAGGATATGAGTACAATTAATTATCAAGTAACACCTGAATAGAACCATTACATGCAGCAAAGTAGTATGCTTATGCGTTTGATATCATTAAAAATGGATACACTAATCGACACAATGTGTACAATGTTGCATAAATCAAATATTTCCCACTGGTTTGTGTAACCTTTTTCGACAGCGATTACCCCATCCCCATAACCGATAGACATAACCGAAGCTATGCGAAAATATAATCAGTTCATAAGTAATGTAAAGCCGAACGGTTTAAAGCGGACGTAAATTGAATCCTCTTTTAATGATTAAAGCATTTCCATTCGCCAGGCTGCTTGTTAATTAAAAAATAATTTCACCACTACCACGCCAACCGTTGGCAGGATTCGGGGGTACGGCACTAGCCGGCCCCGCTGGAAAAACCCCTCCTGCACGGCGTTAAGCTTTCGCGCAAACATTTCGTACGGAACTGACATCGCACGCAGCTACGCTCACGCGGCAACACGGCGAACCGGAATCCGTCAATTAATGTACTGAAATCAGTCGGCCGAAGCATCAAGTTATGCGAGAGCAATCGTGGCTGACCCTACGGAGCATACCCAGGGACGGTGGAATTGAACGTATGCGGCAAAGGCAGCTGTGCATATATGCGTACCCATAATTCCAGCCGTAACCATCGGAATCTCCGTCGTGCGTGTTTCACCCACGGAATGGGCTGGGAAGGGTGCGAAAAAAAGGCGGATGAGCGCCACATGCCACATGCCGGAGTTGCCGGTGAAAATCAATCGTACATTTAATTTTGCAACCCCCAAAAAGTGAGAGTGAGCGAACGCGCGGAATTTGATAGAATGCTGGGAGGTGCGCGCTGGAACCGGTAGCGAAACACTACAACAACGCGGAGTTTATCGTTTTCGATTGTAAGCTTCATAAATAAAACATGAGCGTGTGGCGCCACCGCCGCGTACCCAACCGAACGGATCTGGGACTTTGGTGGATCCGGGATTTTCCCTCCAAACAACAAAAAAGGAAAAAAAGACACCGCACTAATAATTAATCCGGCAAAATGTTTACGAACACGAAATGCGGCCAGAACGTTGTGTATTTCGCTGCCAAATGAACTACGGTCACCACCACCACCGACGCACGTTTCCAAGCGTCATGCGTGCCGTTTGCCATACGGAGCGGCCAATAGTTTGTGGTATTTTAGTGGCCCGGTTTGAAGAGCGCAAAGGTGTTGCGTTTTGAAATATGCATTACGCGCCGTAACGACGCGAACGGGTGAAGGCGCACGACATGCGACCGGGCGAAGCTTTTTACCGACCGCCACACGCTGGTGTACCACCGGGGACTTTCGTTGTGAGGGAACAATTATCATAAATGGCTTTCCACTGCCATTCCGCACGGGAGCGGCAGGGCAGTGGTTGCGCTTTACAATCGAAAGCACCCGTAGGTAGCACGCGTGGAAATTGAACCGTGGGGGTACGTGCCATCGAAAGTGTGCCTCGCGGGTGCACTGGAATTAACCCCGGCGTGACACGCATTCTATTATCACTGCATGATAATTGATTTTCCTATGGGTCTGGTTGCATGAACCAGATGGGCCCACTTCTCCTGCACTGTGGTGTGCGGGGCTTGGTAGTTTGCCTAGTTTGCCATGGCCGAACAAAATGGTAATAATGCACAATAATGAGAAAGAACGGAAGAAAAAAACAACAGATCTAGTTTATTATGCGCAACTACTATAACCCTGCTACTTGCCAGTTGAGGGTGTAGTTAATACAGTGCGTAACAATACTATAATCGCAACTGTTTTCCTCTGATTTCCAACAGTACCGGTTTTCGTGACGCAGAACAGTCTTTAGCAAGTAGATTTAGAGCATAAAAACAAATACAGTCCGTAACATAACTATACGACCACTTGTTTTCGAGAATGACACAAAAACTTGAAGAGATAGATGAAAGTGATGTTCCACAAAGTTGTGGTGAACAACAAAATACGTCGTTTTTTACTATTTTTCACATTTTTATATTTTATTTTCACATTTTGACACAAACATTTACTATTTTTGCGCTATGGTAAAAATCGTTCCATGCAATATAACATGAAATATAACTTGCAAAAAAAGTTTTATTTTTATGAAATTCGTTCAAAAATACTTTGAACAACCTTAAATATTGTAGGAATATTTTTGAATATTTTTTACATATTGATTTTTAGTTTTTTTTTCAATATTTTTTTCAACATATTTTGGTTTCAATTTTTTTGTGTCAATTTTTGTGATACATCATGTATGGTTTTTGCTAATCAAACACCCGTGAGATATGCAATAAATAATAAAAGTGGCAGGAAAATGGCTTATTTGCTTATATGTTAATCGTTTCAAATGCGTAGCAAAAAATGAAAACCAAACGCATCAATGAACCAACAACCTGGAGATATATGTGAAATGGAGCTAAAAATTCTATAATTCTATTTGATAATTCTATTTAAAATATGTATGGAACATTTCCTGTGGTAAAATACGTACTTTCTATTACCATCCTCATAAACATAAAATTATAACATATTTTAATTACAATACTCCACAGCCGTATGGGTAGAATCACAAGCTAAAATATATGCGACAGGTGAAAATGTCAACTTGGCCCAACTTAACCATAACTCTATGTTAGCCACAGACACGCACACACCCACACACACACACAAAAGTTCTACAAAAAGCAACACGATCAAACTTTCTTACGCTAAATATGCGCAGAATGTGAAAAAGCATAATGAGATGGTTCCGGGAGAGCCAGAACTCCCCGGCCGCCATACACCGTCGGCGCGAAACACATCGGAACATCACACCACTCCGGTTTCGATGTAATCGCTTCGTTTAGCATAATTTAAAGTAACAGCAGCAAGTGACGCGTGATTCAGCCTGATTCAACATCATAAACATACAATCTGGGCCTGCTCTCCCTCGCCCTCCACAGCACCGTGCCTCGTGGAGGCAATCGAAGCGGAGCAGCGTGCAGGCAGCGTAACGATCAAAACACGATCCCACCGCGAAAAGCGCGTGGCGTGGCGTAGAGCCGAAGAATGCAGCGATTCTAGCAGCCGACCGAAGCAGCACTAGCGGCGCCACTGCGCTGCGAACGAGCGCGTGTTGCCGGAGCCGTGCCCTTCTGGGGCTTCTGGCGTGGTTTTTGCCGCGCACTGGCCATGTTGAGATTCCGACACGCTTGAATGGACGGTTGCAGCCGACTCGCGATCAGCGCTCGGGGGGTATCGGTATACTACACCACACACCGCCTTCCCACTTTTCACTGCGCAACACCAGCAAAAGCAACAACGAACCAAAAAAATAAAATTGTCCAACAAGTTATGCGCGCTGCGCTTCCCCATCATCGATGGAGATGGTTTATGCGTTGGTCTGATGAAAGCCTGCGACCGAGGTTCCACTACGGGGCGTCATGTTTATTTATAAAAATAAAAACATAAGCGAGTTACGATGACACCGCGGGCACAAGACAAAACTTTGCCATCAAACTTTGGTGCGATTGTCTCAGTATGCACAGTACGCTGGAAAGTGGGTTAATTTAAAGCGTTAGATTATTTCCTGGACAGTCGCCAATCGAGAGAAGTGGGTAGTTTTTTTTTTCTTTCATCTGCTATTACCTCACGAGTTCTTAAGCGAAAGTTTGCGTAACAAACACCATTGCATTAGCGGAAGCGAAGTATTTTAATGTTTACATTTAGTGCTCCATTTGCTAAAACAAACCTCAACGGAACCAACCCAAGCGTTGGAAGCGATGTAAACAACTTGGGCGCCACACGGAGCAGCTTCTCGGGGGTAGCCCACTTTTGGATTTTAATAACTAACGGGCGAGTAGTTTAAAATTCTAAAATAGTTTCGAAACAGTCGGAGAGCCAGCCCGGATTTATGTCCTCGCTTGCCCACAAACCAAACCGATCGCCACCTGGCCCTGCTGTGTTTTGTTTGTAAAGCCTTCCGTTTTCCCATTCCGCTGGCGACCATTGTTTACGGGCGCCGTGACCTCGAGTTTCGTAATTTTTACGACACAATTCGGAACACTAGACGCAACATTGTTTCTTCCGCCCAACCAGTGGCCACCGACACCGCACAATGGGAAGGGATTGAATGTGTGCTCGGTGGCAGCAGCCGACTGCAGACTTGAGCAGCCCAAGTCGCTTGGATAAGTACAAAAACAGACACACACACACGCGCACCTCCCACCGTGGAAAGATTGGTGTTTGTCGTGATTTAGTTCCTCCCCGGCGCCAACGCTGGCCCCCGAGTTTGTTGAACGGCCCGTTGGGAAAACTG
Source organism: Anopheles dirus (assembly GCA_000349145.1). Classification (NCBI taxonomy): domain Eukaryota; kingdom Metazoa; phylum Arthropoda; class Insecta; order Diptera; family Culicidae; genus Anopheles; species Anopheles dirus. The sequence goes on from KB673645.1 coordinate 3,346,454, forward strand.
TGCGTTATCGTACCGTTTCCCGGCGAGAGTCTGCACCGCGCGGAGGAGTGAGCGAGCGAGAGCGCGAAGACCGTTTGAATACACTCTCGAGCGCAACACTGCCGGTAACCTAGGCGGTGGCCACTTTCCAGCCAGCTCCGCCCCGCAGCCCGTTCTCGAACGAGGGCGATGACTTTCCACCGCTCGAAATGGCACGAGACGGACGACCCTTGGTGATGGTGTGTTGTGAAACGTTTCCCTCGGTGTACGTGTGGGCATCATATTTCTTCGTTTTTTGATGAATGAACGATGGCATTTTCTTTTCGCAATTCTTTCCACCACGTGCCGGGGCGGTTTTTTTGTTGTTGTCTGACTGTCTCTTTCACCTCCGGTGTTTCATTTCCCCTAGAGCCTCCCCCCCCCCTCGTCCGGATGGCAATTTCTGCCATTTATGCTAAGCGATTTTATTTCATCTGCTCTCATCGCTCTCTGCACCTCCGACGGCTGCTGCGAACGGGCGGGGCGGGTTGGTACGGCCTGGTTCGATTTTCCCGGGATGAGCCGGGGGAGCCGTCTTTTTTCCATTTCGTTTTGGTTTGGGACGCGGCGAGCAACGATGCGATCATATTTACGGTGGGGACCGTCGCACACAAATCGACCGTTCGTTCGTTGCACTCCCGGCGGACTGGCTGGTCGGATGCAATTGGCAAGTGTTTCGCGGCGATGGGTGGGGATTTATGAGGGTATGCTGATGCTGGTAGATTGATCGTGCTACCGCGTAAGGTAAATGCATGCTTTGCATCGACGGAGCGTAACCGACGCAAAAAGGAATAAAAAACAACGGAACAAGCACAGCAACTCCGAAAAAAACCGTCATCCTCCGTTATGCGAGCTGAAAAATGACGCTGTGTGAGTTCAAACAGAGTTATGGAACTTGAAACTGTTATTATTTCACTGATTTTTTTTCGGCGCACTGTGCGTATGATGAGAGAGTATTCTTGTCATATGCGCAGTAGTAAGGAGTGGTGACATACCAACACGGGCTTTGATGTTTGATTATGGTATGTAGCACTGAGATCGGAGACTTCGTATAAATAAAAAAAAATACATTTCGATTTAGATCTATAAGAGATAGCACAATCTTACATCTCACATAGTTGGAAGGCATAATTTGCACAAAATAACACGGACTTAAAATCACGTAAATCACGATCATTGATAATAATTAAAACGATTTAAACATTACATTTCAAACACCAAGTGTTGAAGAGGTCCTTACAACCACATTCAAAAGACTGTACTTGTATTCAAGAGACTGGGAACTTCTATAGAAATAAAATTTTGGTACAATTAGAAACTTCAAATTAAATTTTAAACTTGAATTGTTAGAATATTGCTATTGATTTGAAAGAAAAAATCAAGTCTAGAAGTGGGTAAAGAATCTAGGCATACGTTGATAGCATAGATCAAGTTTGGAACTTGACAACAAAAACTGGGAAAATTTGAAAGTATATTCAATATCTGAAGGAGGAAGGTTGAAGTGATAGTAACCGAGCTGCTCTTTCTTTTTAGTCCGAGATCCCTCTTATCTTGAGGCCACTCGGATTGACTTAATTGCGTATCCGCTTGATTTGAAGAATCGCAGAAGCGGATTCTGGCAACTGTGAAAGCTCTTCTAAATTTGAAAAAAGACTACAACATACATAAAAGCTTAGCACGGGGCTGGATTAAAAAAGAGATTACCAGTTTGAACAAATCTTTTTGTGAATTCCCCATCGCGTATCTCGCTTGGTTACTGAAACGATCGAGACATAATAATTTTGAATTATAATTATTTTAGTAGATTTCTAGTTATACGGACGGCAAAAACGGGTTGTATTTCATACAAATTGTGCAATATTTAAATCCTCACACACAATCTTCCATCAGCTCACTTCGCACGGCCAAAGTAAGCAACAGAAACTAGCAGAGCACTTTAAAATAGATTCGCCCAGATCGCATTGACGTCAATGGGTACCCGTGTGCTCTGCACGTCCCATGGGCCCACTATTATGCTGCATCGGCTCCTCTGCATGCTCTGCACATGACGGATCATTGCACTGCATCAATTCCACTCAGCTCCACCCACTCATCCGCCCGCTCCAGATTCTTCGCCTTCCCCGCCCGGTCCCGCAAAAAGGTAGCCGATGGATGGATTAAGAGGCCGTCTTCAAAGCTCGCGCGCTAGTTGATTGATGAGAATGGGTCGTCGGCGAAATGCGTGGCGCGGTTACGAGCGAACCGCGCCGTCAGTTTTTGCCGCCAGATTGAGGATAATGCAACGCTTCTCCGCTTGCCGCGACTGACGCAAGCAGTGACCCCGGCGAACGGCTCTCGATTGAGAATTTGAGAGCGGCGACTGGACCGGTGGTGCCGGTGCCTTGAAATTGCTAATAATTTCGTTGTGTAAAACGTTGCTTTCTCGGATAAGGATCGAAATTCGTTTACGCCTCACGACAGCGTAAACGATGGCTTTCCGGTCCGGGACAGCGCGGTCGCGACGGAAGGCAATATACAAAGAAACATGCGGGATAAATGCATAAGTTGTTGGTAGCCTAGAGCTGCGAACGGCGACATCAATCTTGGGCCCTCCTCCCTGAGCGACGACCTCGATAGGGATCAGAGAGTCTTTTTGTTGGAGTTCTTGTTGTTGTTGTGCTGCATTTTGTTGCCGTTTGTTGCAGTGTTCTGATGCACCTTCTTTAGATTGCGGTGCACCCGCCCCTCCGGGTGCATCATCCGAAAATCGAATGGTTGCTGGCGCGGCTGAAGATGGCGGATTTGCTTGCGGCACAGAAATTGTTTGAGCGATTTCTGCGATCGTATCGCACCCGTCGGAAGGGAATGCTCCTGCGAGCCAGACCGGGCTTCTCACACGGCGATGGATGCGGTGGGAAACCAAGAGAAGGCCCAATCCCGGAGAGCGGGAGAGCGGACGGTAAATTATAGTAATCATCGATGAAGAACGGAGAGGCATGATTTCCGAGGAAAAGTTGTGCTTTACGGCACAGGACAGAAACAGGAACAAGGGGAACCAGTTCCCAGAACATTCTACGGCGGAAGAAAGGCTGCGACCAAGCCAGGCACGGCTTGAACGTGGCTTTATCGGCACGGCAAATCGATTCAAGAAATATATTCACATCTTAATGACTTGGGAAGGCTTATTACGTACCCCACGGGTACAGAAGTTAAGTGTGGAAGTAATTTGAAAACTGATCCGCCGGGGAAGAATAAAATTACGCTAAGGTAAATTCAATTTACTCCACTAAATATTCACAATCGCAATGTGATGGGTTCACAGCGTATCAAGGTGCTTTGAAGCATTCTTTGTTCAAGAACATTCTCGTTCAACTTAATCTAAACGCACTGTATTATGGAACGCAATATCGATACTGCAACCTGTTGAACGTGAAGGTAATTTTAAGTCCGTAACATCAAACGCTCGGTCCGGGTGCTAATGGAGCACCGCACAAAGCCACGACAGGACTTGTATGCACCCGAAACCGCACTGCTGCAAATCTTACCAACCGAGGAAGACGGCATGGCATGAACTTCAGGCGCCTGCATAAGTTGGTCCATACGAAGACAAATGGTAATTTCTTCAACTCAACTCCACACAATAAGCTTCTTCATTCCAATGAGCTCATAAGCAGCAGAAAAAGGAAGACCGACCAGTACTCCGGCACTTTACCTTCTACCTTCGGGCGCCGACCGTCGAACAGGCAACGATTCACGGTTGGTCAAAATCGCCGTACACCTACCAGAACTGGGTGCACTTGAACGAAAGTTCATAACTCGAAACAGGAGAGAAACAGCTCGTGGCGAACCCGGTGCTGCCGACGCAAAAAAGCACCGAGACCCACAAAGTACATTTCGGGTGGTAAAGCTCCTGAAATCCAGAAAATCGGAAATCCAGCGGGGCTTCTCCGGTGCACGTTCCTTCGCTACGCTCCGATGGCGCTTTTGTGCATGACAACGCGGGCGACGCTGGCGACGATGATGATGACAATGCTGCCTTCTCTTTGCTCCAGTGGTTTTTCATAATTTTGTGCACTTCTTGTGCCGCTCGGCAGTGTCTTTGAAAATTTCAACTGCAGCACGAACAGGTGAAGATGCCGGTGACCGCCGCAGTACGTTCTTTGTTTGTTTGGTTTCGGTGCGTTGGAGCGTGTAATCTGGCGCACTGGCGCAAGGGCGGGGGGATTTAAGGAACAGCTTAACCTGAGATCGGTACCGTTTGGAGTTCTAGACAACCGGGCTACGTTGCTTGAAGAGGGTCGTTATCGTACAGTGAGCTAAAATTGCACAGGAGAGTGAATCAGCTTGAGGATCGCTTGTGGAGCTAATTGTTTATAGGTCGGGTTTGAAGTTTATCTTTCGGATTTGCAGTTTCGATGTTGTGTTTTTATAATTTTGACGAGTTCTTATGCTCCTTTTTGGTTGGTTAGACACAGTCAATTTGTCATCGAAATAAATTAGGTTCAGTTTGCAGGTTTCCAGAACTTAACTTAACATTCTACTAGCTAATCATTTGTTGTTTATCAGAAGGGTCCAGTTAAATTACTGTTTGAGCATAATGAACTATTCAGCAAACTATTTAATGCAATCAAATCAGAATAAAAAAAAAAGTTATAACAAATACTTCTAGTACAGTAGACACGTACGAATCAAGAACAAGAAATGAAAAGTAGATACCCTGAATAAATTGAACAAAATTCGTACCAAATAAGACTCTGTCTAAAAGTTTCAAGCTAATTAAACATTCGAAATAGCGAGCTGCTTGAATAAGTGAACTGTGGGATATATAGTACAACGGTGTATATATGTCATTACCAAAAAACATTCATTACATGAGGAATAAGAGTATATCATCCCAGGGAGATTTTAATCCAAGTGAGTTTGCAGGGTATGTAATTTCCAAGCAATGTTATATACTCGTCAGTCAGACCAGGCTAAACAACAGCATGTGTTCATTGTATGGCTAAAAATTAGATATAGAAACAGAATAAGAGTCACATAATCGCATGTCAGGTCGGAGTGACATTGAAAATGAATTCTAAATGGGCAGAAAATTTTAATGTTAAGGGGGATGAGGGGACCTTGGTAAATCAGGCTAAAGAAGCTCAACATTAGGAGGTTTTCCAATTTCCAACAATTTGAAATTCAGAAAAGCTTTCTACTTTAGGCAGGCTTGGATCTACCTATTTTTTGATTGTCAATATCGCAATAGGTAGTACTATATGCGATTATCGCGTATGAAAGGGTTTAAATTGGTTTTTATCATTATTTTTGTTGATAACATTAACATATTTTACCCTACTACATATGTACATGATGTGATATCAACGTATTTCTAGACATTAATTAGATCCACATTTTTCATGCAATGTTTGATTGATAAACATAGCGTATCATTTATGTTATTATTAAGCAAACACTGTTGTTACGCAGAATAAAACGGTAAAAATGTTTAATAAGCTACGAAGCGTACTAAGTTGTTTGCAAACGTATGTTGCAAACGGACATCCTTTTTTCACTCGTTCATGTTTGCACTTACTGAACCATGTCCGAGCGGAATATTTGTGTGTAGCACGCACACACTGTTCGTTCGTTCGTTCGTAAAATCATCGAACGATTGAGATAGTGAGCGCCGTGTTATGGCGTGTGTACGCCAAACGTGGAACGTAAATCATGCTTTTGGCAACCGCCAGCTCGTTCCGCATATCAACATGTCAGCTTTGCGGATTACGATTAGTGTTGTACGCTGGTCAGCACACAAAATAAGAATGCAAATAATCTCCAGGCCGAATGTTTGTTCGCACCCGCCCGTAGTGCAGATCCCGTCGGTTGCCCGGATTGGCCGTACTAATCTGGGCCAGCGAGAGTTTGGAATGTAGTTTAAAACAAAGATCGATGCTCCGCTCTGACCATACTGCCACCGCAAAACCCGCCACCCGGCGCCAATTACCGAGAAACCGACACCATCGTTTTGGATTATTTGATTGGCAGTTAGAATCACGTTCTCGCCGAGCTTAAACTGTTATTAATTACCCCCGTCGCCGTTGTACCTGCCGGTGCGACGTTGCGGCGTCTCCGCGAGCACCCCATCGCAGAGGCGGAAGCTTATAGCGAAGTTTCCAGCACATCCAGCCGCAAGCCGCGGTGAGTTGCGCGAGGCGAACCGTAGACCAGAGATTAGAACAGATTAGCGCAATGCAGAGCGCACGCAGCGCTTGAGCAGCGGTCTGAACAACACGTCCAATAGTAGGAATTGGCGAGCAAAAATTGGTGCCAAAATTTATTCACTCCTCCGACGGCCCCTTTTCGCCCCCTTCGAACACCTTCGGGTGGAAGTGAAACATAATCTTCCTTTCGTAAGAAGTCTCGTACCTTTCAAATCGCGTTTCGCAAAAGCCCACGCTGCCATTCCAGGGAAGTAGCAACCAAAAGTCCTCGGAGTACCGGACGACCCAATCTGCTGGATACATGTTGCTGACGTTGGCTGTTACCAGCGCACAGGGCAAAGCAGTCTACTTGACTTTTGCGTTTTTGCATTTGCCACGCGAAGCAAACGAAAAGGTCCCGAAAGAAGTTTTTTTTTACTCAATTCCGTCGGGTTTGCCAAAATATCCCCGAACACACCAGGTTACCCTTCCGAATGGTACCGGGACCGGGGACAAACGGCCGAATGTACGCGCGCGGATTGAGATTGTATTTATCGCCGTTTTACATATGTTTCGTGACCTGTGCGCGCTGCACACCGAAAGGAGAAAGGAATCGGAAACGGTGCGAACAAAACCCGTTGCGGATGAGTGCACGCTGCGGAGCCGGCGATAAGCCAACCTTCAGCGCGGCATCTTGGGAACCATGCGCTGGAACCTGCTCTGAGCAAACCGGTTCTACCGACGAGGGGGCGCGTAGAACCGCTTAATCGGCCAACGGACCCGCTATGGCTCAGGTGTGTTCTGGTGCGCATTTTGTGTGTGTGTGTGTGCGTGTGTGTGTGAGTGTGCGTGTGTGTGTGTGTGCGTTTGAATGATGAGAGGGTGTGAAGCTATCCCGAAATGGACCGCATCGGTCGCATGATTCTGGACAGGGGTTGGCAACCACTGTTGGGCTTTGAGCTGCCGTTATGGGACTATTTGCTTTTTGCTTTATGGAAACACTGAGGCTGAAGCCTTGAAGAGTTGATCATCTTTAATGCCATAAACGGCAGCTTCGGCCGGGTTTGTTTTGGGTTTTCAACAGTTGTTGCATGGCGAGATTTGGTCAGCAACGAATTAGACGTTTGAAATACTGCTGTATGAGCTTCAACCTTGATATTAGCTACTTGCACTAAATTCTAAATTTAAAGTATGTATGAAGTGAATAGGTTCTTATGCATAAAATGCATACAGACAGAATCGAAGACGAATGAAAAAAAAATACAGCGGAATTTCAACCAGTTTCATTTCACGTTTTTCTATAAGTATTATTTTCGAAAAAGTGTTTTTTTAATTTAAAAGATTCTTATGTTTTGTAACTTCTGGTTTATATTTTTTACTAATTTATTAACTAATTAATGGCTTTTGACGTTAGCTCTTCAATTAACTCCGGTCTTATAGATGGCAATTAGTAAAAGAAATTAAACCGCCAGAATCTATGTTCTTTTGCACGAATTCAGTTGTGTATCAAATAACGCATATTATTGTAATCATCCAAAGTATCTATAGAAACAGTCATCTCTGATGCTAAGAATATACATTCTTGCATATTTTGTTTCTACGCATTTGAATAAAATATGCATTTTCGTCTTAGTGCATCACATTCTCCATGCAGACTTCATCTTTCAAGCTAGGATTTCAAAATCGCTATCAAATATTTTATAAATTCCTTCGCCGGATTAAGAGTAAAAAATATATATAAAATTATAAGCGACTGGTTCAACTAATCGAACTGTTTCAATATTGGAGCGCTTATTTTAAACAAGTTGTTCATCCCTGCTCCAGAACATTGAGAGCGAACGAAGGTGAAAATATTTCGATCGTTACCGAGTCGATCACAGCCAACATTCAGACTCCCGGGTGGCGAATATATGATTGAACGGCGAACAATGTATGTGTGTGTGTGTGTGTGTTCGACGAAACACATCAGTAGGTCGGTGAACTGTTCGGCCTGGCTGATCATCATCATCCGCTCAGCTGCCAATGCGGAATGCAATATTCAATATTCCGCGCGATGGGGTAGCCGTTTTTTCTGTTTTGCGAATAACAAAACCCAGCAACACATCGCCGCGGCAGAGGGAAGCTAATTCCGGTGCGGCGGAAGCGATCGGTGGGTTCCGCTTCATCTCCAACGATCACGGGGCCAAAGCGCAGGGGGCAAAAGCGCGCTAATAATAGATTCCAAGTGGCGGCGGAATCCGTTGCGTCGGTTGTTCTGGCGATTGCTTCCATAGGTGTGTGGGCTTAGAAGTTGCAAATCAGGTAAGGAGCCACGTGCGCACCAGCCAGCGTTGGGAGTGCGTTTGTTCTGCGTCTTGTTTGAGCATCTTTCATACAAATAATCTACGCTTGAAAGAACCGGACGATACGGAGCATACGTATCACCCACCGCCCCAGAACCCGGTCGATTCAAAGTGAAACATTCATGATGGTACATGCTCTGCACGAAGTTAATCGAGCGTAAACCCTCAGCAATCCCCTGTCACCGAACCCAAATCACGCTCGCACCAAGACGTTCGTAACCGACCGCTCCGCTCCTTGAACGACAGGCCGAAGGAAGCCGCTGGAGGATGCAAATGGTACGTAAGAAGATTGCTGCAAGAAAGCGTACCAGCATGCGGGCGGACCGATACTGCTGCTGGGCTGTGCAAAGCTTGGGAAAACTGGAGCGTAAAAAAAACAACGCATATACACACAAACCCATCCCATAGTTCTGTGCCGGTGCTGGTTTTGCTCGATGAAAAGGTCCTTGCCACTCGGGTGGAGCGTCATGCATCGAGCTACGAGCAGATAATTACGTCGTTAGCATATCCGTTTTCCTTTCTAGCCTTCTTGACGTGCTCCCCCAGCCCCTCCCCCACCCTAACCGGTGCCTCCCGCGAGGCAGAATGCTCACTCAAGGAGGTTCGTGGCGCACCGGATGTGAGCATTCGGTTTCGGTTGGTCGTTTGTTTGCTATTTGCCGTAGTAGCCTGTCTGCCGGTGGTGCCGTGGGTCGTGGGCGTGTTGCATCGATGTTGCCCGTCCCGTCAAAGGGAAGGACCTGATTATTATGCCCTGAATGCCATCGTGTACAAAAATGGTGCATGGTCGCAGAGGCGCGTGGCCCGGCTTGGTTACACCCGGCATGGTGTGATAGGCAAGACAAGCAAGCTGCGCTTTATCCACCCCGTGTACGAGCCGGGTCGTGGCGGTGGGCTCAAAGTTCAAAGGGAAAAAGATCTGCTGCCTGCTGGTTTGACGTCTTCCCGGCACGGCCGAATACGACACTCTCAGGTGTCCCGGCGAAATGTGAATCTCCAGTGAGCTGTGCATGCAAGATGGCTTTTATGCAAAGCAGCAGCCTCGGCGGCGACGGCCAACTTGAAGGCAAAACTGTTCGTTTCTATATCCTTCGAACTGACGCTGCCCTCGCATCACTGCCGGGTGCGCTATCGTTCGGCAAAAGTGCGCTCGCTGTCCCGTACACATATTTTATGCAGCCCCCCCCCCCCCCTTGCGTCCGAGATTTCGTTCTGCATCGTAGTATGCGGGCCCAGGTTACAACGCATGCTACGACAGCATCGCTCGTTCTAATGGAAAGCATTCAGCAGCAGCAGCAGCAGCAGCAGCAGCAGCAGCAACAGTACAGTGTACGATAGAACTGACGGCGGTGGAACGTCATTAGTTGCTTATTTATAAACATATATGAAAAAGTGAGCGCAATATCGCCCGACCAGTCTTCATGGAAACGAAGATACAAGTGTATAGTTAAAAGGCTCGTTTGCGAGACGCTGCAAATAGCTAGATCATTTACCACGTGCGCTCAAATCGTGCCCTAAAGGCCGGACACAAACAGTGCTACTAATTAGCAGAAAGGATGCAATGATTAAAATTGCATTCACAATTTGCGCATCGTTCGCTGCATATTAATTGGAGCAAACAGACATGGCCGCCCTCAGCGGCGGGCGATGAAATGGTAACCGGTGACAAACAAACAGCGAGAGCGTAATCTATTAGCTTATTATATTCCACCCTCCGGCACACCTGCAGCATAAAACGTTCCCTACACCCACCCGGAAAAAGGGTACACGCGCGCACACACGAATGAAACCCGGGTGGAGAGTTTTGCTGATTTGGAAAATAATTAACAAATTAGCTTTCCCATTCACGGCTCATTGTGATCACATTGTGTTTCGTGTTTCGTGGGGCCAAAGTTATTATAGACGCCGGGGCCTACTGCTAATTATCCTGCTGAATGATAGATCGGCCGGTATGACAATTAACAGACCCAACACACTACACTACACCAACACCACCACCGCACACTGTAATGATTTTGATGGTTTTAATGAAGCCGTTTGTTAGCGCGACATAGTGTTACACCCGAGCTCGTTGCTGCGATATTTCTTTGTCTTTGACTTTGTACGTCGTATGTTGAGAAATGAAGAAATCGTTTTAAGCTTTTTGTTATTTGTTTTAATAATTGTGATGTGCATTTAACGACAAGCAAACGATTAGAAACAAAAGGTAATTGCTATATGATGAAACAATTGAGAAACGAACAGCATTATCTAGAGAAACAGTACAAATATCACAGTACAGTATAATATTTTCTTATCTTCTACCTTATTAGCAATGAAAAATACAATGATACAAATTGAATGGAGTCGTGACTCTGTAATTTGAATTTGCATTTGAAATTTGAATTTCCAGCATCTTAAAAATCTGTTACCACTTTTATTTTTAGAGTACAGTGGGTGATTTAAAAATCAAAATCAAACTTTAGAAATATATGTAATGAACAAGGTTTGGACTAGGGTAAGGAAATATTTAAAAGAATATTCTTAAAGTGTGGATTATTGGATGGATTATTGTGGATTATTTTTCCCCAATTTGTTACAGGAATATGCTCATTTGAATCCATCAAAATGGTCGCTAGGTCTTTAAAGTAATAATAAATGCCGTAGGATTCATACGTTTAGCCACGACTGGCAAGTTCACGAGCAAACTCAACAACCACCCAAGCACTACCATCAAGAAGCAAGCGTAACATTGTTCAGCAAGTTTCGACTCGAACTCACTCCCCCGATAAGATGCCACAGCCAACTCCGAAACTAATGATTGCACACACGACCGAGTGATGGCAGCCGATCACAAACACTATGGTTATACACACACATATACATATGTATATATGCATGCATTTCCGAACGTCTCAGTCTGGGGTAAGATTATCCCGAACAGCATGAATAATTAGAATGTGCAAATGTGCTTGGCTAACTTGACACGCTCATCAGAAATTGCTTTACGCTGCCTCGTCGCGAGCATTTGCAAAATGGCCCACATGCGAACGGAGTTCGAGGTGTTTGGAAGCATCGAGACTCCCATCCTGCCGGATAAGAGGAATCCGCATTCCTCTCTCCCGCTCCCGTTGTTTTGTTCGGCTCTTCCCTTTCACCAGAAAGCTCACGTTGAGTGCAGTTTCTCGCACAAGTGCAAAACGAACCCGAAACTGGTTTTGTGAACTGAGCTTTTTTTTATTCTGCACTTATCCGTACATTGTCGCCACAGGATGGAAAGGACGACGAGTGAGACGAGAACGATTCGGTGGATTACTTGTGTCACTCGGGGCGATCGATAGGAAGATTATACGCCCAACACCCAGCGCCACACGTCGCCCGGCAGAAGTGTGGGCAGGAACGCCGCTCGGAACGCTCGTGTACCTCATTTCGGGATATAATAAAATGCTACATAATTTCAGGTCCTCTTCCACGCGCCTTTTGCGCCAACGTGCTCGAGATGGTGAAGCAAGGAAACACATCGTTCCGGCTGCTGACCTCGCTGTGGATTGGTGAAGTAGGGGGGAAAGGGGGTGTTGGGCGTTTCCAACGTTGCTGTCGACCCACCGTTCGGCGTGAACACTCGTTATGGACAGATAATCGTTATTAAACGTGACATATCATCCGACGTGTTCGACGAAACAGCAGACGGTCACTGAACGATGCGTCTGAACGTGTATGTGTGAGTGCTTCCCTTTTGTCATCGTTTGCAGAAGGATTCGATCCGTCTATCGGATGAGTTCTCTTTGGAGGAGACAAACCCCAACCGCGACTCTGCCGACTCCATCTCCATTTCGGAGCAATATTACACCCATATTTCACCGGTTGCAGCAGTAGCAGCAGCAGCAGAACACCATTTTCCAGACCCTGGTGCCCGTGCGAGCATGAGGGTGATGGTGAACACGTGTGGCCAACGCGAGCAAGATTGGAATTTGATGCTTTTCTCGACGTAATCGCACGTTGTGCAACAGGCCCAACCGTCACAGAACTCCCTGCTGACACACAACAACAGCAGCAGCAGGGTAGCTCACAATGCGGAGCCGCGTTGGTACGGATATCGGGTCCGAAAGATGATGTCGAGATGGTAGCTGCTTCCGCCGTACCGATCGTTATCGATAATCGACACCGTGTTGGTAATGTGAGCGAGCTTTGCGGTACACGCACATGCATGCTCCAAAAACTTGACGCGGACTATCACCGGCTGGTGAGTCGGCAGCACACGTGACGGAATGGCAACATAGGCGCTCTCCCGAAACTTGAAGCCAGCTGCAACCAATAGCACCCCATCCCAGTTGTTTTCGGTATGTTTGTACGGGAGCCGAAACAGGAGCGTACTGTTCCATCGCGTCAATGGTCGTACTTGGGAAGGGGGTCATGCTGCTGGTGCGGGATGTTATTTGTTTTCGATACTCCGACGATATTCAAATCGAGTCCTCGGCGTGACAAACAAATCGGGCCCACTTGGTTCGGATTGGCAATGGAAAACATGTTTTTCCGTGTTCCGCGTGTCGAAGATACGATTGTTTCAGTGGATGGAACACCGGTACAGCAAATCGACAGTTCCCTGCACAATCAACCGGCGTAATCGATCGTCTCGCAATAAGCCGCACGAAAACACGAATAATCTGAAGTATTCTGCCATGATTTTAAATGCTCTGGGACGATCCATCTCCCACAGCTGCAGCACGAGATTGATATATTGCCGAATGTCGGCAGAAGTAGCCCGCTCGCTTCAAACGCGCGCAGGTTCCATCGAATTCTTTCAAGTCATCAATCGTCTTCGCTACGCGCCCTTCCGCGCATTGCGTTTTCTTGGCATGCTTCTTTGTTGATGGACGACCGGGCGACACAACAACTTTATCCGCACTTCCTCCTGCTGCTCACCTTGTACTACACAGCACACAACGGTGACGACGATCGGCGGTGTGAAGAAAATGGCAAAACTGGCTGATCATTGGATGTCAATTTGTTGCCGCCGTCAACACAAATCCGCACGGAGCTCTCGCACCGAAAAAAAAACACACACACGCCGCACGGTCTGCGCGCCCGTTCGAGGAATAGCGAAATCTCTCACCCGAACCCGGTGCACAAACAACAACAAGCGGTTGGCAGCAGGACGTGTGTTTGGCTGCTGTTTTTGTCTCCTTCCCTTCTTGGTTGCTTCTTGCAGTGCGCAGCGCTGCCTAGCCTGCCCGCGCTAGCGCATGGGACCGAAGATGACGGAACGGAAGTCTGCGCCACCCCAGAGAACACACCCGGTAGCATCTGCCCGATGCCGAATGCTGCGACGAACGCTGATGGGGTGGGGAGATGGCGCCGTTCGTGGGCTTTAATTAGATTTCCTTTCTGCCGACTGTTTCGCATCGGGGACACAGATGCTTGGCTACGCTTGGCTTGGGCGGTCGTTAAACTGCAAGCCATCAACATCATTGGCCTCACAGGTTTGCTTGTTATCATGGCGTGCTGTTTGGTTCAACCTTTTGGGGTCGCTTAGATTTGAGCCTTTTTTTTGTTCTGTCAAATACAGGATGTGGCGATTACCAGATAGAATATGTGGAAAGAATGATGAACATGTTTTGTATTGTGGTATTATACCAATTTATGAAAATTGGATTTTGAGAACTGAATGACTGAAGACTGACATGCACTGCTGATAATATTTAGGTATATTTTCGTATGGGACATTACGATTTATTTCATTACAGTTCCTGTCTATCTATTACATTTCATAAATATTAAACTATTACATTCACAAACGAATGGCATACAATTAAATGCGATGGTAAAGTTATAAACCAGTTCGATTCAATAGTGTATTGAAGCAAAACTTTCTGAATTTAATGAATTTGTATTTATATATTAAAATGAACTCAATCTTATGAGAATGAGTTAAGGGATCGATCGACTACAACTGAGTTCAATTGATGAGCATATAATCAACATGATCAATATTCTTGGAAAAAATCTACTCTGCCTAAAATGATCAACAGTCGTAGTCTTAAAAGGGGAATTTCATGTGTAACCCTCAACAGAGTTTTATGAATGTTGCACTTTGAAGAAGAATCACCAGCGAAAGGAACAGTTTCTATAAACAAAAAAATCTATAAACGTTCTTGCATACGATGATCAAACCCTTTTCTTTCGCACACAGTTCCGTTTGTACTGCTCGAAAGCTCAATCAATTCGCGTCAAATATCTTCCGCTTTCACATCGCTTCGGTTCATCCAATCGTTCCTGCCGCTTGTTTTCTTTGGCAATAGGGAAAACATGACCAAAAAAGCGACCGAAATGGGTGTAAAATAAGCAAAACCGTCCACTAAACTTAGCCTGGCGTGTTTAATAGAGTGCAATAAGTCTGGCGAAAACTTTAGCTGATCTTGCATCCGCTGAGTATTTGGCTCCGTCACTATCCCGCCGCATGACGAATCGTACCCGGCAATCCGGCCACGAACGAGCGGCACCCAGTTACGGGAAAGTTTTACAAAAAAAAAACTACAGCAAACAATAAAAGACGAAATATAAACACGATCCCATATTTCAATGGCAATCCTGGGCGACTCATTTTTCAACTTGTCCTTGGCGAGATTGCCCTCCAGGAGAAAAAAAGCTAAAAACAATAAAAAAGCCATAGCCCCAACTCCAATTTGCTTCGATCTGTGCGCCATCGCACCATGGGGATGGTGTTGGTTCGAACGGTGTTGTCCTTTTTCGTACCGTCGGCCCTCGGCACTCGCGGATGAGACGCGCGGCATTGCCCGCAGAGAATCATTCTTCATTCCACCGTGCAGCCGCGTGTGCAAGTGAAACTCATGCTTCCGTGAGAGAGATAAAGAGAGGGAGAGAGAGAGAGAGAGAGAGAGAGTATATGTGGCTGTGTGCAGTCGAAGTTAATGGTGCTTTTCGTAAAGTCTCCTGCCACGATCTGAAGTTCGGACCACGGGGTCTGGCTTTGTTTGAAGCTGCGAGGAGAATTTCAAGAACCCGGCGGGGGAATTATCCTAGCCCCCGCACCATAGCGAGTCGGGGGGCTAGATTTTTTGCGTCGCTCCTTCCCATCTTAGTCGCGCCCGTCAGCAGGCGTTTAGTTTTTTTTCCAGACACTTTTTTATTCCCATGAAAGCACACTAGAACCCTCAGGCCGTGCCGCGGCTGCATCTGTTAAATAGAAGGCCATTGGAGTACTTGACGCTCTCGGTGGCGTCTCGGCGTGTTGAGATGAGTTTCGCCGGCTGTCAGCTGGAGCCCCGTGGAGAGTCTCTGTATCGCGAGGGCGCGTAAAGCATAAAAGACAAGGCGCTCTTGTGCATATTTTTTTCTTCCGCTATGAGCGTGAGTGAGCGAGCGATTGTGGGGCAGGGGATTAGACTTGAGTTTTAGTCTTGAGCACTCTCGAACTATCCAGCGAGCGCAACGCTCGAAAGCACCTCGGACGGTCGTGTTTGGCTGCATCTAGGCTGACATCGATTGAGCCGTAAAGAAATTCGAGGTCCTCGCGTAAGGAGTAGGCGAACAAGGCATTCTTCTTGAACGTCTTTCTGCATCGCCACCTCTTCAAATAAGCTGTCTCTCGGAGCCGTACGGTAAGCCACGGAGATCGGATGATAAATGAAGAGGCATGAGCTTGCGTCCGAAATTGCGGCCCCGATCGTCGCCTATTCGAAGCCTTTCCCACCGGAAAGTCCCGGTTGCGCCAGGGGTTGCGTGACTAGCGCTCGGTGTACATAAATATCCTTACTGCGGCATGGCTGCTTCTCCGACCCACCGGCCGCTCCAATTGTGACAGTTGCTTAATTAAACTAACGTTTAGAAATGAAAACACTCAGGCCCAGCCCGCCAGCGAGTCTTCTTGCCGAGCCGATCGCGGCCACATTTGCCCGTGCTGCGGCTGAAACTGTCACCCGAAACTAGGCCGGCTCGATGCGGGCCGGGTGTGCGATAGGAGCATCGTAGGACAAGTTGACATATTTATTGCAACGCGTCCGCTTATCGCGCGTTCCCGCTCGACGGAATCGCACCCGATCAACGGAGGGCATAAATTAGAATTTTATCAAAAGCCTATTATCGATAGCACCTTCTGGGTAGATTCTTTGTGTTCTGTCTTTAGTTTTTTTTTTCTCTCTTACTCACAAATCCTTTTGTTTTTGGTCCCGTCTTTTGAATCTCCACCGAATCGAACGAAATAGAAGAGAAAAACAACACGTTGGTCCCATTTTATCCGGCTTATTGCAGGGAAAGGGGAAATAAAACACGAGCTGTTCCGCAAAGCGTCAACAAGCAGGTCAACTTTTATCATGCATAATCATCGATCGGTAAGAGCAGCTTATCGAGCTTGTGAAGGAATGCTAAGCGTGGAAGCTTTCAGCCTCACTAGGAGCTTCCAGCTGAAGGGTTTTAAGTGCGTTCACCAATCGGGAGTGTAGTAGTGGTCGAAAGGAGTGTGTGTTTGGTTTTGTTCATGACAAAAGTAGAGAAAATTCTGTGTTAAATGGCTTAAACGCTATAAAGACCGAGTAGTTATTATGACGGTTTAATATCGTGTTATTCATATTTTTCCGAAATCAAGCAAAACATACGGATTTCACTTGATATCTATAAGGTAAACTATTCTGCATTTCTTTGGATTTTTCTCTGTACCAATTTGTTCTCAAAACTGTAATTTTAACTGTTAATTTACAACGTTAAATAATTTTGATAATGTTAGGCATTTTTCAGATCTCTTAACGATGATATATTTATTCACTTATGAACTTTCAGTATATATTTTTCTTTCTTACTTTTTTTCGTGAAATAAAAAGCGCAAAGTCGACTTATTTCACAATTCTTATACCGAAAACAGTTGGTTCCAAATAGGGGTTGCATAAAACTGAAAAGTAGGTCCATTTGTTTCCTCAGAGACGGAGAAAAGAAAAAAAAACGGAATACTAGACGTTCTTAAAGATAACCCCCTTTAAAGCTTATTTGTTCAAAATTATCGTTTGGTTTTCTTGGTATTACAGAAAAAAGCTTGTATTAACATGAATTATAATTTTTTCGCTTATGCTTATTTGTACCATGTTATGTGATTTTTTCTACAATAAGATAATACGATAAATTTGAGCAGCTTACGTATTTGTGGGACTCGAAATAAATCCACCGACAAGCACACGGCTTAACAGCGGAAATAGAACCATCATAACCAGTGACACTATCCCGATATCTGGCGTTCCGTTTCCGCTCCCGTCATCTTAATTAACATGAATCCGCCCCATAAAGGGACAGAGCTCGTGCTCGGCGACGCACCAAAAACCAAACAAAACAAAAAGAGAGGGAAACTCATTTATAACCAATTTACCGATGCATCCAATTAACACGACCACATACACATGCACAGTTCGTGGGTGGTTTCAGCGAGAGACAAAAACCCGGGGTGTGCGGTGAAACTGCACCGTCCAGCAACAGGGGGTAGTTGATGCTAGGAGCTACTTTTTATTGTTCCAAACTGTCAGCCACAAAAGACAACGCATAATTCGACAATCCGTACCGCTGACGCATCCGGTTTGTTTGGGATACGCCCTGTGCCGCGATACGTGTCGATGATTAATTGTGAGCGCGATAGAACCGGGTGACAGCAAGTAAATAAATGAATAATACACACATGGGAGGCGAGCCTCGTTCGCCTTCGCAGCAGTGGGCGCAAACTAAATTAACGAAACACGCGGGCGAAAGAAAGAATGGCACACCACGAGGATAAGCGATAATACGTCGAAACAATACGGAGGCAATAAATGTCGAAGCGATACGGTACGATACGCTGCGCACACGCACCGGGCTGTGGTTAAACAAATCACAACATAATGGGACGGGGGGTTAAACACTGAGTGGATTGTAAATCTTGGCGAATGTATGCGGACCTTGGTTTTGAATGAATTGTTTTGATGATTGCAATGCTGAACCGATCGCTTCCATGCGTGCTAAAGCATCAAGCGGATCAGGAGGAACATGACGTGCACGTGCAAAAGATCGAATAAATTCCAATTTATCACCTATCGTGTTTCTTCGTTTATCACGCTCCGCACACGTCGTCACGTTCGGGATCAGATCACAGGCGAACAAAAAAAAAAATCTACAGATAAAAATATTTATCACTTCGTTCGTTGCCATAATAACCAGCATCATTTTCAGCGGTTTTTTCTCTCTCTCCTGCTCTTGTTGGTTATCCCACCAACAGGGAATAAGGGAAGGAGGTGTTAGTTCGATGAATAATTGGAAAACCGAACCATAGACGGCGGGATTCGCTAATCCGGGGATTGTGTGTGCTCGTGTGCAAACGATGATGGTCAGCAAGCAGAAATTCCACCATCGTTCCATCGGGTTTTAGTTCCGCCAGCTCGGACCATTTGTTGAATACGCAAGGGGTAGGTTTACCGCTATTTTTTGTAGCAATTGTAGTACAATTTAGATACTGAGGTATCACTGAGCACACGAGAAACGCTCCATGCCAGGGCTCGATCCTGGGAGTGTGGTTTGGTCTGAATATTCCTTCCTAATAAAGAGCGCGCTACAGTTTGATTAAAATGTTCCAAGCCCTTCAATGAATACATCTCACGAGCCCGTTCATATTTGTACGTACCGGTGCAGGTGCCTCGAACCGTGGATTACGGACTGTTTGTTCGGTAAATTGATCGATTCATTTCACCGTCCTCCGCACAATGAAAGGGAGCTGTCGTCGTCGGGAACCGAGGTGTGTTTCCATTTCTTTTCGTTCCCACTTTTCTCGTCAATCTCGTTATTTCCGAGCGGCCACCTACCGCCCGGCGGGTGTTCTTGCGACAGCTTTGGCGGCCCGCCTCCCAGTTTCATCCGTTTTCCCGGGGGCCACCCGTGCCCAGGCACTCGGATGCACTTCATCATCCGACCGACAGCAGCGGCAGTGGAAACCGGAACGCAAAACTGCGGCACGTTTGCGCTTCATACACCCGCCCCGAAGGGTGGGCGGTGGGTGTTCATAGAAAATGGAACTTACTCGCCCAAACTCCCAACTCCGAACGATTTTCTTTTCGTGCGCTATTAAACGAGCGCAACGAAAACATTCCCCGCGCGATGATGATGACGATGACGATGATAGGGCGATGATAGGAGAAGAGCAGCCTTTGTTCATTTCGCTTCAAACCGAGGAAATCGATCCATCACACCGGTCCAACCCACCGGCTCCACCGAACGAGACACCCGGTGGGTGGAAAATCCTTCCGGCCAGGGAATGGGAACAAATCAATAAAATTGTTGACATTTCGCTACGGGGCCAGTGGTGAAGCGGCCAGCCGAGGGGGTGGTAAGAGGGTGGAGGGGGAGAGAAAAAAACATGAAATAAAAATATGCACCACACCACCTTTTGCGTTCAAAAATGAACCGCCCGCTCCGGTCGACGGGTGCGGGTCGATGTAACACGCGGACCGACCAGGGCCACCGTCCGTTTCACCCCGAGCAGGACGGATTTTCCGGACCCACTATCATCCTTGGGCGCAAACCGGGCTGGCATGGACCGATGACAATGGATCGCATGATGAAGGATTATTTTTTACGCGCGCCTGTTATTTGTTTTCGCTGTATTTGCGGTCCACCGGAAGTGCGCTTCATTTTCCTACCTTCCAGACGGCCGCGGATGGATCACGGCAGGACTTTGTCAACGTCACGGGGGTGCGCGAGCGCGACCGAAACTTAGCGCCGGTTAGACCCTGGTGGTGGAATAGCGCAAAACAACACCGCGTACCGAAGCGATCGAACTCCTGCCGCCCGTGGGCTTTGCCGGAACACGCTCCTCCGCACGGAAATGCGCCTCTAATGATGTTTTCCGGTGGTGGCGTTACCGGATTTTCAATTTGATACGATAAATTGCACATTGGTGACGTAGTTTACACAGTGACGGTAGGTGCGGAGCGATGCGTTACAAGTAAACAAATCGATGTGCAGCGATGTATACATCGATATTTGTAGCGAGAGAAAACGTTTTTGCCTAGCTCTATTTCGATACAGATGCACCTTCTCTATCCACGCATTGTAGAACTCGCTATGCTGGATACAACAAAAAAGGTAAACAAATTAGCATTTAAATCTTAATTCAATATTTCCGTCTGCGCATCGATTCGTGGAAAAGTGTATGCGAACACGAGTTGGTGAGAAAACGTATCGGTGGCTGGGTTGGTGATGCTTTACATACATTTTATTTACATACACGATATTGATAAACTTGTTTGGAGAGTGAGTGTAATCTCGACGTTGACAAATATTTCCAACAAACAGTCAGTAACATAACTATATCACCAATATTGTGTAGAATAAAACCGAAAACCTGAAGAAATACATAGATAAAGACATAGACAAAAGTGATGCTCTGGTAAGTTGAAGTACAAAACCTAAGTGGTCTTAAGAAATTACCGATTGCAAGCGTATCTCGCACCGCACGTTGGTTTGGTTTTCGAATTTAACGGCGCTTTCATGACGACTTTCATCGCATGTGCCGCCACCAAATTGCCGCCAAAGGTAACCAGTTGCTAAGCTTGCTTAAACAACTGGCCCGGGAGCTGAACGATCCGGTCACCATCAAGATGCTGTACTGCTCCTTAGTGCGATCCGTGGTTGAGTATGCTTCCGTGGTTTGGTGGCCTTCTGGTGCTCGCTCCCTGGCACGTTTGGAGTCAATTCAGCGCAAGTTCACGAGGTTTGCTCTACGTTTCTGGGGTGTCCGAGTGGACTACTGCGAGCGCTGTGCGCTCCTTGGCATTGAGACGTTGGAGCAGCGCAACTGTAACGCGCAACGGCTGTTCATCGCTGGGCTTCTTGATCACCGAATTGACTCGCCGAAACTACTTTCCGCGATCAACCTGTATGTCCCGGCGAGATCGCTCCGAGCTAGAAGGCTTCTTGACGTAGAGGAACGCCGCACGCGTTTTGGCTCCTCTGATCCGTTATGTGTCGTCAGTTCAATGCCGTATGCGACCGCTATGAACCTAACTTGACACGTACGGCATTACTTAATTGTATACGGACAGTAACGCCAGTTAACTTTTAATGTTTCATGTATTGTTTTGTGCGCTTCGAGGGGGCCTTTCGGCCCGTTGAATTAAAATTTCAATAAATTACAAATTACAAATGTGGACCGATTCATTCCATTTCATTACTTTCTTACCGATGATGGATCAATTATGTTGAACAATCTTTTAAAAGGATATTTTTTCAGCAATAGAGCAAATACATAATTGGAGCCTTTATAAGTGACTTAAAACTACTAAAAATCAAAATAAACGAAAATTCATATTTTTAAAACCCAAAAGCTATTAAAAAAACTATAAAAATATTGCTGATTTTTTTTGACGGTATTGAAGGTCAAATAAAAATCTGTCTGTACTTCTGACTTATAACACTGTTTGCTAACTGCTGCTTCTATACATTTAGACAACACGCCAAACAATAGTATTAATCTTTGTAAAAATGTGCAAGAATCATAAAACAGAGTTACATTTCTTGAATCATACTTTCTTGAATCGATATGGTAAAAATACATATTTTTTAAATAAAACAGTTTTGTTCTTACGTACTTCAGTTTCAATTTCAAATTTCGTTAGAATTTGAAAGAATTGATTTATTTCGGAATCTTGACGGTATTTTTTTGTGCTAGAGTTGTTACGGAATTATTTGAGGGTTAGCGTATTCATAGGCATAACATTGCTATAATGCTGGATCAAAGCTAAACGTATTGCACAATAAGACTGTTATAACAACATATTATTACGTGTAAATAAAGCGCAACTTAATCACAAAAAATGGAATAGTTTTACAACTACTCACAATACATCAAGATACATAACGCATGAAATGCGTAACGACAATATTACGATTGAACTCCAAAGAGTTTCTCTAAATGCATTCACTCAGGCAATAAATATTTAAATTCAAACACAGAACGCAACTTGTAGACGGCGGTACGAACAAGTTGTAAGCACAGAATCGTTCACTACGCCCCACTTAGCGCAAGCAATCGATAGACAGGGAGCCCGCACAAGCGGTAATCGAAGATGCGGCTCATTGTACGCCTGCCGGTTGCTCACTACTCGGGCACAGAAACTTTTTCGAATGGTCAATGGTGTTCTACAGGCGTGCGAGAACTTAAATATGCATTCAAGTACCGCTTCCCGGCTCAAATCGAGTGGCGCGCGGACGGATGAAAATGGAAAGCTTCGCAGCACTTTAAACTTTCGCCGCAGGTCGGGAGGAGGGCCCGATGCATTCGGTAATGATTTTTCATTTTAACAATATTCAACACAGCAGCGGCACACACCCGTCTGTCCCGTTCTCTCGGCCCCATTTGAGCACTGTTTCCGATTTTTTTTATCTTTCGTTTGCATACCTTCGAAAGTGCAGTTTTAACTAGGTAGAATGAAGCATTGATGAAAAAAAACCGCCAATCGACTGCGTTTGTTCAATCGAATGCTGTCGGGAACAGTTTTCGAAAAACGAGGGAAGATGGACGAAACGAGCACCACAATTCAGCAAACGGCGCCGCGACCGGGTCTGTTCGAAGATGCCACTTGCAAGCGCAAATTGATTCGCGAAATGTATTAATTAATTTATACCGTCACTTCCACTTCCCGTTCACCACCGACGCTACACCGCTGTGGCCAAATATATTTGCCTTTTAAAACCGATACGATCTCGCAATGCAGCATATTTCGTATTGTTGGCCTACTTCTCGCCGCAGAACTCTCACGGGGATCGCTTCACACACACATACCACGCCATGGAGCGGTTCGATGTTTCAGTGCGGGAGTGAAAACTTCATCTCTCTGATATCGACACCGAGGGCCGTGGGGGTGGTAAAACGATCCACCGCCTGCACCTGGTTTCAAACCGTACGCCACGCCATGGAAAGCGCTCCGGAGAAGCTTCACGCCATGCCTGGCCTGGCCCGTGGATGGAAATGTAATTGAAATTGAAGTCTGTGTCGATGGCGTCTTGCTTGCCGAAGGGTTTTGTTGATTTTCGTGTACCCGTACGCACCCGCACCCGGAACGCAGGGCGAAAGGTGGAAATATTAATCTCCCGAGCGCCCGAACGCGCGCTCTGCTCTGCTCCGTCTAGAACAGGCACCGAGAACGTTTCGGGTCAGCTCGGTTTCCGGGTTTGGTGCGAACGCCCGCGACGGGGATCAGATAGGCATCTTTACGGCGAAGCGAGCCGGAGAGGCACCCAATTAGAAGAAAATTCGTTGCAATTTTATCGCAAGCACAAAATGTAATTCGCCTCAGCTTTTAATAAGTCAGACGCGTGGGAGGGCGCCGCAACGCGAGGTCATGTTACGTACCGCTCAGCTTTCCCGGCTTTAGCGCCGTGAAACGACGCTTGTGTTAGGGAGTAAATTTAACCAAGAACAAAAAAAAAAACAAGCATCTTCTCGCATCGCATTCCGCCCATAAAGAAGTTTGTTTAATGCACGCTTATATTTAGCGTTCGGAAAATCGATCCAATACCACTAGTCGGAGCCGGATCGTGAAATTATTTTTCGTCGTTGCATTCTCCCATGGTATGTGCGCTATTCAAAGCAAAAATGTGGAATGCGTTGGATCTTTATGGTTTACGATCGTGGTGCTCAAAACGCAAAGCTAAAACGTTTGCTTCATGATGTGAACCACTAATAAAACGTAAAGCAAACAGAAGAACCAAATAAAGCATTTTTAAATTAACCTTCTGCTTTTGTTTCTGTACCTCGTTGTAACAGAATCCTTCCCGGAACCTCTCAACAAAGTTCCGCTCGGCTTCGGAACTCATCACCATCTCACGGGCGCGCTGGTTGCGTCCAAAGTCGCACCGAAACTTTCCACCGAACTTCATTAGTATTCACGGTGGAAACTCCTTTCGGTGCTTTCAGCATCTTGCACCCCGTAAAGGGAGGTGATTTGGGAGAGTGAACCGCTCAGCAAAAGCTCGACGTGCGAGAGGAGGTGATAGAAGTATGTGTCCTGCAATTGGTGGGCTATAGTTCGCCGACACCACCAGCTCATGACCACCGTTTTCGTCGAACTTAGTATGTTGACTGGTGAATGATGGATGTGACAGGAATTCCGCTGCGTCTGGTAGCTAAATCCTGTTTCTGCACTAGTCACATACTGGCAGCGAAATTCGATTCGGGATCGACACCTATCAACGGCCGGTTGTTCTACGAATAATATTATCGGTTACACAGTAGTAAACTGCTTCATTGTGTGCGACCAATGCCAGCCCAACGGCGGTTTAATGTAGCGATGAAGCCGTAGCAGTATGCGGAAGATTAACTTTGCCATGCTACCGGTAACAGCACACTTCCCCAAAGGATACCATTCAACAGCGAAAGGGATACACCTTTGTAATTGAGCATTTGTTTACCATTCGTTTGATTAATGCATATCAAATGACGAAAGCGTTTACGAGTCGGTACGTGGCTTACCCTTCAACGCAATGCTCTGTTCGGTTTGGGTAGCGTGTAAGAGATCCTAGCCGCGAAGTCCTTTTGAAGCGGGTATTCGTCCCGCTATCCATCGCCTTCTACTCTTGCTCTTTGCTCGCCGCGCCGGCATCACTGGGACGTATAAAAGCGCGCGACTGTAGCAAAAGCGTGCACGAGTAGTCCCTCGATCTAATTGAAATGCCAATTTCGTCAGTCATCCAATTATCATTCGTTCGCGGTGTGACCCCTGAAGCCACTGGACGCACAGACCAAACACCGTCCAATTACTGAGGTCGACTCTCTCACTTGGTTGTTAGTGTGCGTGCATGCGTTTGTGTGCGCTGCAACAAACTAGACACAACGACTCGGTGGTGATAAGTGGCCGATGTTAATTTTGACGTCTCGAGCAAAGGAACGGAATTGCCCTAGAATAGCAAAACATTGCATGTAGGTGAACCGGAATATGGGGCAAATAAATTCATAATTGGAGGAGCGGCTGATTTGCATAACCGCAGGCACAGCGTATGCATCCGCCGGTTTTATTTGTCGGCAGGACCTCTTTACATAGAAAAATATTGTAATTAATGCCGATCGGGATTGTTGATGCAATTACGAAGGTGTTGAAATATTAATTGGACCTCACTCTTGAGAGAGCTGCTGCTGCGGTTGTTCTGGAAGTTACGGTGTTTCCGTTCGCTATAAACCTACTTTGCCTCGCAGGAACCTACAACGAAGTCGTGCCCGACAGGACCGTACTTCTGACCTCTTTACAGTGAGAGCATGGTTAGAGTGAAAGTTATGTTTATAATTGAGCGACTGAATGACTTATCAAACTTTCCTAGATCACAATGCGAGCGATACTTCATTCACGAGTAGGTCCTTGATTAGAAACGTCCTGGCTAATCAACATAGTTTTCGAATACGCATGGCGTGGTATCAACAGAGTTTCGCATAGTCTATGCGAATACGACCCTATGCGTTTTACTCGGAAGATTAGCGAGCCATCGTGTTGCTTACAAAATCCTCCTGAAGAGGTTTTAGGTCAGCTTGGAGTCATTTGATTGGAGCCGACTCCAGAGTCATTAGTATGGAGTCGGCTCCAATATGTCCGGGGTCACTAATATTAGAAAATACTACCTTCTTTCTTAAGTTCTGTTCCAATAAAGACTCTTGAACCAAATTCTCAAATTCATTATGCTCATTTTTATTGAACAACGTCCTTCATTGTGCTGAACAACGGCAGCG
The DNA here is from genome assembly GCA_000349145.1 of Anopheles dirus. Classification (NCBI taxonomy): domain Eukaryota; kingdom Metazoa; phylum Arthropoda; class Insecta; order Diptera; family Culicidae; genus Anopheles; species Anopheles dirus. The sequence goes on from KB673645.1 coordinate 3,372,694, forward strand.
GTTACACTCCATCAATGTCTACATCTTCGAAGCGTTGCGAAGCGGTAACCTGAAGCCGTATTATGCTTTCGTCCAGAGCAAAAGGGTGCAGAGCATTATATTCTCATTATTTCACATCTCTAAGCGCTGCACATTATTTACTTCCGCTGCAGCTCGCCGGCCACAAGTTTTTCCTTTCAACGGTGGCTAATATAACTGTATTCCCCCCCCTTGTCTCGCTCGATGCACTTTGCTGGCCGGAGAGAGCTTACAGCATCGTGCAAGCTTACAAGCGCATACAGCACGCGCCATCCTTTGAGCAGCTGCACTTCGGGCACTTCTTGAGCGAAACTTGCGGTTTTCCTTTGCGGCACACACACACACACCCCCATAGCGATCGAACCGACACGACCGGGCGTTCATGGCAGGTTCGTTTACTATTGCTTACCACCTGCTCTTTTCACCTTTGCTATTTTGTTGTTTCGTTAGCACCGGCGAAATCTGGGCTCACTTCCCCTTTTTCCGAACAATTAACCTCCAATTCTGTCGAGGGCCTGGCCCAGCCACTCATACAGCCACAGCACGGTGAATGCCATCAGTCACCGTACTGTGTTTGTGTGCCAGGGCATGAAACTTCCGGTGGAACGACAACAAGAGCGAACGAAACGAAAGAAGAAAAAAAACTTGTTGGGAAAAAACACAATTCGCCCGGACCAACGGCCAAACCCTTGTTTTGTCCACGCGCGCACTGCCCACTGCCGGCTCTGTTCGGTGTTGGTAAAGTCGTGACTTTTCACAGTACGTGACCCGCATCGATGATGGCCAAATTTTGATCCTGCTACTCAGCCTCACAGACCCAGGGCGCCCTCGAGAACGGGGATTTTGAGCTCCACTTTTCCACGCTCTTGGACGTGCGGTGCGGGCTCGACAACAACGAGCAGCCGCTTCCGGTCAGGTGGGAAAAACTCCTCTAAATTACGTGTGGACCCGGCGGAGGGCGCGATAAGGAGGACGACGGAATGGGTGTGTCGAGTTTTTCCGACCCACTCGCCGATCATCTCCGTGCTGCCGGAACACGGAACGCACCCTTCCCGACAATAGGCGGACCCCGTGTCACGGAATCCAGCAGCAGTTCGGCGCGGCAGCGATACACAGACATTAGAAAACAATTGTACTGAGCAATTCGATTTAAGTGCTTCCGGCTACATTTTATTCCGACCGTGCCGAAGAAGCACAACGAGAGATCACATTTTTCGTACGCTTTCCGTGCGACGCAGAGCTAGCTTTTTTAATGTCACCGAACTATTTTTAGTACCCAGCTCGTGACGTGCTGGCTTTGTTCACCGTTTTTGATGCTGCAGATTCGAAAGTGCGTTGCGTTGCGCCAACAATTTGCAACACTGTAGCACGCCGTGACGGCCGCATTTCGCGCACCGTTTAACCGTGAACTTTTCGGAAGAACGAAGAGTTATTGTGCTTTCTGTAACGTATCGGCTACACCGGCGGGTACTGACGGGATCACCCATCTCAAGAGAGCATATTTACACACCTCGGGCGCCGGTTTCGCTTCGAGTCGGAGCCGGAGATTTTCGATGGGATTTGCAAACATAACAGAGCGCTTAGGAGCACAACAAACGCACGGTGTGTACGAAGCGTCGCTTAAGTCGCGCCAAACCGAAAACAGAACGAAAACACCGGTATTAATTTTTGGCTTTAGTTTTTCTTTAATGTGATTCCGGGGTCGGTCGGTATGGAGGCCGAAAGCCGAAGCACACTGAAGGCATTGGATTTTTGGCGGCGCGTGAAAAAAAGCTGCTTTTTGGCAGGCAACTTTACATGTGAAAGCTTTGCGGCGGCGATACGGAATGCGTTTCCGGCGGACCATTAAACGGCCTCTAATGAACTCGCCGTGCGTGGCATACTTTGGAAGGTTGAAACCGTGGGAATGGTGTGGAATATTGTTTGCATTGCTTTATTGCTGCGGGTAAAGGTCAACAACGCGGATTGGTAATGTGTTGTTGTGATCAAAATTTGGACTTTTTTATTGGAACTGGACATACAATTTGGTATACTTGGTGGATAATAAAAATTGAAACTCACAATACTTTGAAAACTGGAAATTTGTTCATATTTATAGCTACGAAGCATACCGTTGGAAGACATCCAACATACAATAACTTAATCAACACAATATCGCAATCATTTTTTTTTAATTTGAATGATTAAAAAGTAATAATGAATATAAGTAATCAAATAACAAATAAGGTTTACTTATTTTTATGTTAATTCTTACAGTGTACTTATTCTTATGTTATTTGGCCTTTTTCAAAGAATCATTTTACCTTTTGTTATTTAGATGTAATTTAAATTGTCCTATATTGCGAATAAGAGCTACAAAAAATAAATAAAAATAAAAATGCTAATTTCCTGTTTTTTATTTTTTACCATGAACCGCATTCCAGACAACCGACTTTTGCAAAGCGTTTTTGGGAAAGCGACAACCCGGTTTGCAAAAGCGTTTTTTAAAGAATAAGTGTGTAAATATTAACTATCTTCCAGAAACGGACTATTGATTATATACGATTGAAAGCGGATACTAATCGCGCATACTAATAAAACAATTATTTTAATGCTAAATTCATTTTTCTAGCAAGTATTTGTCGAACTTTATGCAATTTTAATCCGAATTTAATGTCTAATTTTCTCTAAAATTAGATAATGTTTAAAGATTTTTCTTAAGAGTGTTTAGTAACGAGAAAGATTTTAAGACATGAAAAAAAATAACATATCTCAATCGAAATGCCAGAATTGTCACATAGTTAGTGTGTGTTGTTGATTTCTCATTCACAAAACTATATAATATCATTCTTAGCTTCTCTAACCATTTTTGAAGTGTTCAAAGAGTTCCAAATAATGTTCCACTACCACGATCAAGCACATCGCGATCGAAGCCCGCCACAATTGAAGCAAAGAAATCCAAAAAAAAACGACGCAACGTAAGCAAAACCAGGCCCACCACGACCGGAGCACCAGATTATGGCAGCGCGAAAGTGGTACGCGAGACTACGACCCGATCGCGTAACACTTCATCGCGGGGAGGGCAACGAACTCGATGAACTTGAAAAAGCGGAAGCCTCAATGCAACCCGACCGACCGGGAGGTGGCGGCGGGCACCACAGTAAGGGGGTGGGCCGGGGCGATTGGAGGGTAGTGTCAATTTGCCGCCAAGGGATTAACCGTTAAATTCATGTCGAAGACGCGAAAGCAACCCAAACGCAGCGAAGAACGTGCGAACGACTCCAGCGTTGTTTTTTCTTCTTTAGGTTGTGTGTTTGGGAGAAGGGCCAGTTCTGGTTTTTGATTTCCATACGCATTAAGCCGGTTTGCGCCCCCCTAAATGTGGCGCGCTCGAGCAGGCAGTGACGATAATAAAAAAAATAAGAAATGGTAATGAGCAATCTGCCGTCGCCCGGGTATCTCGGTGCCGTAAGGAAAGCTTGCGATTGTTTTTTGCGCGCGTCTATCTTTATTTGCCCGAAATGCAAAAGCATGGGTGACAATTTCTTTTTGGGGCGGTGAAGAAATGAATGTCAAATGAATTTATCTCCATTGTCCACCATTTCCCGTGCACGCGGAGAGGTTAATTTAAATTTTCACTCCACTTTGGCGGGGCCGTTCGCACGGAGAGCCTTGTTCAAACACCCGAAGCCCGAGGCCGAAGTGTCGAAGCGCTCATGCGGGACCCGGAACAAGCCACCGGAAATCTGTCAATTTATGTCCGCGAAATGGGCGTCGCGTCTTTATTGACTCTGCGTGTGTTTGTGTGACTGTAAAATGGCTGTACCAGAAACAAAAACCGGCCGGAAGCTCGGCCCGGATCGGATGATTATAAAGCTTTTTTCCCTTTTTAACGCCGTTCCGCCCGGGCGGGGGAGCTCCAGTGGGTGCGCGCACACTGGCACACTGGCTGGAACACGGGAAAACGGGACGCACCCGTAAGCACGGCAAGTTTTGCGGAAAGTAATCGAAGGAGCACAGGTGGGCCCCGTTGGATTGCCGTTTGATATTCTGCCAGCGTCGTCGGGGCTTGTTTTTGCACCGTTTTATTTCCTACTTTGTTATAATCCAGTGCGGCTCACGATGGCTTCCTTCTGCCTAAGCGTCTTAGTTGCGAACGACAGCAGCAGAGTGGCCAAAGGAAACCTTTCCAAAGTGTGCATATGATGTCCTGTGGCTGTAAGGCAAAACCTCCCAAGGTGGGTTTGACTATCTCTCTCTCTTACTCGGTCTCTTATGAGGCAGACAGGAATACGGGGAGCTACACGGTTTAGTTATTTAAATATTACTCGCCCGGTAAGAAGGCATTGTTATTACGTGATGGTTCTGAAGTCGATCTCCATTTCCCTGCCCTGGCCCTGGCAGCATACCGCGCTGTTACTGTCGTGCATTGCATAACGCCCCACAGAACACTTCCGACCCGGCAATCGCGCAATAGGATACGGACACTGACACCGACTCTTCCGGGAGGGGGAGCTATGGTGTGTGTGTGCTTGTAGGGGGCACATAAATGCACACGCTTCTCGCTGCGATACAATCGTATTTGCAATTGAAACGAACTGGAAGCAATTTGTTCCCTTCCAGCCGTGAATATGTTGCGATTGCACAACGTTTCGCCGCCGCAGGTGCCGCTGCCACTGCGCTTCAGGGCGCGTACACACACGCCGCTAGTAAGAAGTGGCGAAAGCGACAGCGACGGTGGGACATTTTTGGGAAATGTAGAAGAATATGCAAATTAATAATGGCGTGGAGTGTTTTGCTCGCGCTGAAGCGACACATGAACAAAACCAGGTGTGATGGCGGGGGAAAATTGATGACTTTATGGTTTGTTGCAAAGGCTTTCATATGGCTTTACACATGGTAATATGACATTGTTGTCGATAAAGCGAAGTGCATGTGATTAAATGTAACACGCCTTGTCCATTATCCATTATGAAATACTCTAACTAACGTTATTTTAGTGCCAATTGCTAATTTCCGGTTATTTTAATCCATGTATGGTGTATGCGATCAAAAATTCGTTTTATTATGAAACAAGAATAATTCTGGAATACTTGACGCAAAAAAATATAAATAAAAAAAAATCTAAAATTGCATTAAGCATGACCATTAACAGCAGAAATGTGTTACATGCTCCAAAACGAAACGAAAAACGATTTTTATTGTTAACTAAAATTAGTGTAAAACATTTATAGGAGGTATATTAAGGATATTGATTACTTTGATCATGAATTTGGTCCCAGCAAGACAAAATTAAAGACAACTAAAGAAAAAGAGCATCCCATTATTTAACTGTTGACTGTAAAATATGAAAATTGAATTGGAAATTTGTTAAACAAATGTAAAAAAAACTCTGCCAACACGCATAAACAACAAGTGTTTGATAAGGTTTTTCTCATTTCAAATTATAATCGCAGTGTGCTGTGCATTAAGAAAAAATGCATTACCCCAAAAAAGTGATCGATTTTGCTTGGAAAACGATTTTCCTTAACTCTTCTCTAACGTTATGCTGAATTAACAACAAGTAGGTTAAAAGATGTATAAATATGTATAATCTTTCAGTTTCACTCCAAAGTTTTCAACGTTTGTGTTTCTGTAGTTGCATATGCATTTTATGCAAAAAGATAATCGTACAAACAACGTCTGAGTGCACGTCCAAATGCATTTTTACAGCGTCTGCTTGCAATGCTGTTGGTCCTTGTACCCACATGCTGTGGTGCCACATTCTTGCCACACAGATCATGCCCGATTCGTTTTCTTTCCGGCTACAAACGGCGAGGAGAGCCGGAGGAGAACGAAAACAGCTGTGTTGAGGAGACACACGGTGTTACGCTAATGCTTAAGCAGGTTTTTGCTGGATCAGTTCCCTTCTATTTGGATTCCGTGATGAAACGAAAACATTACACACACTTACAGCGCAGCAGAGGTGGATGGCACGAATGTATTTTGGTAGCATAAGAACGAAGAACAAAATGCAGCACATGTAGCTATGGTTATGCTCTGCGTGCGCTAGAGCGGGAACGAGCAAATACATCCGCGCGCGTATGTGCAAACGAGAGATCCGTGCTTTTTTCTCGCTCTAGCATTCGTATCCCTTTCGGGGATATCCTTTTGCTGTGGAAGGAAAATTTCTGACAGCAGCGAAGCAACGCACCAACACACCGACACGGGCGGGACAGCATAAAAGGATCCGTCATTCGATACGTGCGAGAATCATATGAGCGATAAACTTACCTGTTCCAGAATCAGGTCTGCCGTTTCCGCCCGGAAGGTCCTGGCAGCATCGATTATTCGCACCGAGCTGGGATTCGCCTTTTTTGCTGGTTTGAGTAGTTTCAATCTCTGGTTCAAGCTGCTTGCGCCGAGATTGATCTCTCTTAATCAACAAAACACTACGCCACACGGTCACGTTTCTACACACACTCGTACACCGTCAGCATCCAGCGCACACAATCGTCGCCACCCGCGGATGTAAACGCAGCATCAAAACAAATTCCTGCTCTTTCGCTACCTTGATTCACCGCCTACTTTGCCATCTCGCACGCCATGCACACAAATAACGAAGAGGATGAGACGAAAGATTCACTTCACCTGCCGTAGCAACAGAACAGACCACGAATGATGGGTTGTAGCAATAATCGGAACACTATCACCACGGGTCAGGACACTTCACGCAACACAGCATTCCTCCGCGCGATAAGGACGTTAGCTTTTTTAATATTCCGAAGCGAAATGTTTCTAGCTAGGGACAGTATTTTGATGTGTGAAACCGGCTTTGGAGAAAATTGATCAATCGCTTGATGCAATATTTTCCACGATAGGATTCCGCTAAGCTTCTGCAATCAGGACTTTCGCTTACTCCGTTGTACAGATGCCGGCGCTTATTAATTGCTCGATTTGAACCGCAAAAGTGCATTCATGCAACACAGGCCACTGTTTCGGCAATTGCAACGGAGCAAAGAACGCACTTTAGAACATTCGTTTAAACTGCGGCAGCAGCACACACGCAGCGCGACCTACCCGTTCGAATTTTTTGTTGTTTTTGAAGAAGAAGAAGCAGACAACAACAAACAACAAACAACACAAAACTGGCCAACTGTCAAACCGAACTGTCAATCCTGACAACTGGATTTCCCGGCTTCCACTGTGAAAGTGTGAGCGACCGAAGTGAGCGTGGACCTCCGCCAGAGCGAGATGCGAGAAAATAATTTTCATACATTTCGTCACCCGATATATGAAAATATTGTTATTGAAGTTTGGCCAGAACGAGATGCAGAAAGAGAGACTCTCAAAATCGTGAGAGACGGTTTCGTTCGCACACTGGGCTCAAAAGTTTGATTGGTAAAATGTTAAAACAATCGAGCTGAAATCAGGATTAAATGGAATTTAATGCGTAAATAATTGTGACAAAATGTGAGCTTTCTTCTAAGGTTTGTAGCTATGTATTATGTACGCGAATGAGAGAAATAGTTTGAACAACTTTGGAAACGTGAGACGAAACGTTTTTTAATAAATAAACAGTTTCTTTAAAATTTAACAGGCAGTGTATCAAACATAGCTTGCAATAGTGGTTGTAATACGAAGCGAATGTACAAGTTTAAAACGTGCATATAGTTTATGAAGCACTTAACAGCACATTGAAAAAAAACTGACTCGAATAGAATTTCAACGTCTGAATTAAATTACTCGAGAAGTATTTCTCGTGCGATGAAGTTTCCAAGTTAACGAATAAAGCTTCAAGTTCGAAGAAGCTTTTGAAAGATTTCAACGCTTTTCGAAAGACGCCTTCCGAAAGGTTAACTTTTGAATTTACCGTTATTACTAAAAAATAAAAGAAATAACATGAAACAAAACATTTAATATTATTTAAAAATCTCAATCATCGTAAGTAAAAAAGAATATCACAAAACATACATTAAACGAAACTAAACTTTTCGAAGAAATAATATAAATAGTTTTCAATGGTTTCACAAAAACTCTTTGCTTTTTACTATAAATAGTGGGAAATTGACTAAATTGAGTCGCTTTGAATCGTAAAAATCGAATAAATTTGTCAACATCGCCAACATATTTGTATTTGAACAATAATGAATTTCTATTTGATAAAACAATTACATGTTATTATAAAATAATGTTTTTGTTTTTGAAAAGCATGTATCCTTGACAAATATTTTTGGGGAGTTTGAGGAAAACAGATAATCGACGTACAAGGGATTACAATGAACATTCAAGGATTTCTAAATCTTTCACAGCATCGTTGGTTCCAACGATTTGAAAGATGTAGTTTGCAAACATAGCATAGGAATCCGCTTGTTTGAGCTAATGTTAATGCTAATGTTGAGCAGGAAGCACATAGTCATCAATTTATAAACCATTTATACTTTATTATTATTTAATATACATACGGACTTGAAAAACAATTCAATGTGTATGAAATATGATTTATAAAATATTGACAACTTAAATCTGTTTCGATATAAATGTAGCATTGCTACTCTATGGGACACAATTGTATATCCAGATTTCGAACATCTTTCGAATGCATCAATAAAAGAGAAGTATTAAAGAATCAGTTTCAATGTCAGTTTAACTTACAATATTTATGGTTATAGCTTTGGAAGGCTATAGACATCTTCCAATAAAGCTTTCGACAAATTGTTACTCAACATCAATTGCCTTGTTAACCTGAAACTACTCACTGAAGATTTATCAGCTTTTTGGAGTTGTAGGCTCCGAATATAAATATCACGTGGTTTTCAAGGAATAATGTACACTATTCCTCGTCCTTGTTTTTACCTTTCCTTTAATTTTCTTGTTTCTTAATGAGACTCTAAGCCCTTAAGAATATGGATCATTACGTTCTAGTTCTGGTCATGTCATAATATTCGGTTTAATATTATAACGTATCTCTTGATCTCTAAATGAGGGTACTTTAATAAATTCAGTGCGTTCTTAAACACTACAGGATTTTTTAAAACGGGGATCTTTAAGCAAATGGTTTCTGCTAAATTCAATCAAAATTTAATCAAATTTCATCGCGTTCAACAAGTCGGGAGCGCGTTACGTTGAAACGAAATTCATGAAACCGGGCAATAATTCGAATGATTTATAGTTTAACAACGCATCCACCAGTGATTTGCATTACCAAACCGTCATTACATAACCGAAACATTCAAATCCACCGCCCCCTAGCACACGGCGGGTGGTTTACGGCGTTCAAATAAAATCTGCACGCCTCTTCAAATGGCACAAGCGCATATAATTGAAAAAAAAAAATGCAACACCCCTCACACAAAACATTGGCATTTATTCAACCCTCCGGTTTAAACATTATTAATCTCCGCCAGGCTTCCGACGGGACGTTTACGGCCTTTCACTCCCCTCGGAAAAACCCATTCGGGGCGAAACTGCCAACAGTGGGAAAAGTCCTTTTTGCAGACGCAGACGAAGGAACGTGTCGTGCAGTTGTCAAACGGAACTGCCATCTGAATCGCACTGTTTACACCTACACGCAACCAGCTCCTGGCACAAACACTAGCATGACTCTCATATTCGCCTCCCGAATCAATGATTCTTCCTTCCTGGTTGCGCATTGGTATCGCGTGTACAGCCGCGAGAGAGCTCGGGAGAGCGAAAGAGCGCACCGCTAGCGCCGTGCGAGAAACCCACCGCGAAACGTCACTTTTCCGAGGATACGCCGCAGACAGGACACTCGGAAAATTCTCCACAGTCATTACTCTCGGTGTGCAGCTACAGTCCGCAGCGCAGTCGAGCCTTTTGGTCCGTACACTTTAGGTTCTCCCCTCCTTGTAACTGGTTCTAGCAGCAAAGGAAGGTGTTGCCGTGCGGTGCAAAAAGTGAGTGAAATCCGCCAGGATACAGGGCCTTTTTCTTCGGCCATTCGCTTCCGGAACACGCCCGCCGTTGATTGGAATCGAAATTAAGCGAATCGACGCCACTGAAAAAGCGAGAAGAGTGTGATTTTGGTCCAATTTTGACAAGCGTGTCTCTTACCTAATTTTTTCTTCGCGCTGGCATGAAATATCCGCAATTCCGAACGTGTTCGACAAAGTGTCTGTGTGCGTGTGCCTGTGCACTAGTGAAGTGGAATATTGTGCGCTGTTAGCGTCGGAAAAATCAATCGGAACGAAAAGACGAAGATTATCGATTTCAGTGCGAAGCTGTCCGCGAGTTCGAGACTCCCCCCCCTTATCGGCCAGCTTCCGTCCAGATATCCGTCGCCCGTGCAAAAGTGGAGTCATGATTTTTCACACACTTTCTTGACGGTTCTTTTTCCGCTTGGCAGTAGCAGGCTCCTTCCTGCTCCTTTTCTCGTTTCGTTGTCTTTTTTCCTTGCGCAAAATTTGCGAGAGAGTGAAAATGGGTGCGTGAGAGAAACCCCCATCGGTGTGTGCGTGAGAAAGAGTGAGAGAGAGAGAGAGACACTGCACTCGGTAGTACAAAGGAAATCGTCGTAGACTACTAGACTCTCTGCTATTGCTCTCACATCTGCACATCTGCTCGTCATCATCTGTTGGCAGGATTTCACTTTCACGTACGAAGACGGACACTGTTTTTTGTTGTTGGGGATTTTCCGATTTTTTCTCCACCGTCCTCCGGAGTGGTCTAGTGTGCTCGATTGATTTGTGGTGTCTTGTGTCATTAACTCCACAAACACAAACGCACACACGCCCAACGAGCACGTCCTGAAACGGCACGGCCCCAAAAGGGTACTGAGGCGGCCACTGCTAGTATAATTAATTTAATGGTATTGTTTGCTTTACCTTTCACAGTCTCACACACGCGTCCAGCGTAAGTGCGTGACCCTGCCGGTCTAGCTGGATCTGGTGCGGTGTATGTGCTCGTGTACGTGATTGGCAGTGTGTGCGTGTGTTGGTGTTCCTTGTTCGCTCTCGCTCTCTGTTTCCCTTTCACGCCCAAGTCGGAGTATTCCCGGCCATCTTAAGGCCAGCTGTTCCAGAGTTCGACAGAGAAACGTGAAACGGGCAGGCGTAAATACAAGAAAGAACACAAAAAAATGAGTGGCCCACTGAATCGCTCCCCGGTTGACACCCATTTCGGTGTCTGATTGAGGACTTTGGTGCAGCAGGACCCGACCCGATCCCCGGCGTACCCCGAGTGCTGGTGGGAAAATCGATACCGTGGCCGAAACCGTGCGAACCGGGCGTCCAATCGGCGACCTGCCAGGAAACGCGGCCTTACAGCGGTGAAGTGAGCGTCCAGCAGCAAGAGAGCGGCGTTTCGGAGCAGACGAAAACCCGTGCTAGGCTTCTTCCCAGGCCGTGTGATCGACACCTGAGCCGTGCACTGAGGGTGCATCGTAAAGCAACGTAAGAAAGACGGGACGGGGCAGGTCGACGCCGCCGAACGCAGCGAGACAGAATTGGAAAGAGGGCTTTCCCTGTACCTCTCTGTCTCTCGTTCTCTCTCTTACTGGTTCGCCGGCTCTCCATCGCACCAAGTCGGACAAGTGGATCCATTTTCCGGCTTTCCACGTTCCGTTTGTTTACCGCTGTCCGCTACGTGCTAGCCGTTGGGTCACCCGTTCGGGACCAACGCTCCGTAAGTATTGCTTCCTTTCTTGTGCCGCTGGATGGAGTTACCAGTAGTGATAATGTTTTTCTCTTCCCCTCCTTCACGGCAGTTTTAATATTTCTTCTGTACGTCTGCGGTCATCCAGCAAAAACCCGGCTTCATGATCGGCTCATTTTGGAACCTTTGTAGAGCGTGCCCATCAATGCCTGTAGATAAGGTGAGTGCAGTTGGGTTTGTGGTTGTGAAATAGGCAACGTTCTTACGTCATATCATGTTGAGGTTGCTCGTTATGATTGGGTGTTCAAAGAAACGCTAAGATTCTGAAAGATTGGAGATCCCTAAGAATTGAAAACTGTTGCTAAACTAACGAACCTGTATGGCTACGGAGGTTATTTGAAAACTACACTAGGAATTGCAGTTGAATTTCAAGATTCCTGTTAATAATGAGTGTAGAATATCGTAGTGTTTATTTTATTACACAAATTCTTAGTTCAAACGCGAAGATCAACGTGTTCAATACATGTAAAGATTTGATAGTACAAAAAGACAGAAAGAAAGAGAGAGAGAGAGAAAGAGAAAGAGAGAGAGAGCAACAATGAATCATACTTTACTTTTAACTTGATCATCGAAGGAACAATGATAGACGTCTACATCGATCTCATCAACATTGTTTCATGCTATGTTTGTCCGCTACGAAGCTAGTGAGCACTGGAATATATCGCGAATCGAAAACGAGGTCTCCAATACAGCTACTATGCTAAATTACGGTTGCAAAATACCCCGAGCAAAATGTTTATAGGGTATTTGTTTATTTTCATATGTTTTTCACAACTAAACTTCAGTTATTATTACCATTCTTCTATCGGATTTGCTTAGAAAATGCAGTTCTCAACTTTATTTTTTAAGATTAATGATGATGTCGGATGAATAGAATGAGGTCTTCTTTTTCTTCAAATAGGTGAAAGGTACTTAAAATAATCGAAACGAGAATTAAATTTAAGAGCCATCGCAGTCATTGGGTTGTTGTCGCTATATGCACGTCTAGTCTGGTCAGTTCTTAGTGGTCGATAATATCGAAAAGTCAATTTCACTAACTAGTAACTTAGCAATTCCAAGAGGATTTTTATTTGACCATTATAAAAGTCATTGACCTGCTCTTGCAAAGGCTATTGTGATAGTTTTGTAAGCAGATATAACAGTCTATTAGAAGTCTTAATGTAGTCTAGGCTCTTTTATTTGCACAAGGAAGCAATCAACGGAAAAGTCAGCTGTCTTTCAATCATCAATAGCTATTTCAATAGCTATTGCTGTCCGTGGTTCTAATTGTCTTTAGACGGCGAATTGGTATAATTCACACACCGTTCACAATTCATGACTATGATTTAGATTTTACGTCGAAGATCTCGCCTCGAAAGGTCCCATAAAAATTACGCTAGATTCGTCCTATCTCGACTCACACTCCCGAACTCTCTCAAGCCGTTGCATTACTGTGCGGCGGCTGAAGTTTAAAGTTTCCGATAAGCTCACCGGTGGGACTATAAATAAATATCAGCTTTCAAGTCATTTTGCCCAATGGAGCCGGTAAACGGTCATCAATCAATGTCTAGAGCGGTTTCCTTATGTCATCGATCAGTTTCCCTGTGGCCGGCATACGGTTGGATGTTGTGTGTGTGTGTGTTACCGGGTACGTTAGCTTCGAACCATCGCGTCGCATTTTATTCCCGAGTCATTCCCGACAGTACACGACCAAACCGCCGCCTGCCAGTGTATAGGCATGTGTTCCGGTCGTCTAGTTGCCCCCGTCGGTCTAGAAAGTTTTCCTGACGGTTTGTACAGCAATATCGATCGCTCGAGCTCCAATAAAACGTACACGGATGGATGCGATGGTACCGGGGATAACGGGGCTAACGGGGCATCTGGAACTAAATCGGGTGCAGCGTTACTGCCCAAGAACCTGCCGTTCCGTCGGCAGCGATGCGATGTTGATTGAAGATGATGGGAACGATGATTATTCATGCACACGCTGAATACCTCCACCGACAGACAGGAGCGCCGTATCGTTCGCCCAAGCGCCGCGTGTCCTTGCGGTGACATTTACGAGCACCTTTCCCGCAGACGCCACTGCACGTAGAAGAGATTGTGGAAATTGGACATGGACCAGCGAGAGTGTGAGCAAATCGTGTTCCCAAGGCACCGTTTCCCGGGCACATGCTCCGGCCCGACACACATGTTGAATTTCGTATGAAGCAACTATAAAGTCGGAGGGGCCGGCAATGCTGTTATGTCTCGGGACTCGGCAAAAGAACCAGCAAACTTTGCCTTCGCGCGATGACGTAAGCTACTGTCCAATGAATTTCCCCGCACAGGGAATCCTTTTTTTGTTTGCTTATGCTTTTTTATCGATTCGACCGCTAGGTCTGTTACAATGAGCGGCAAGCGGAGCGGCTCTCGGCGTGTTTCACCCACACGCCAACACAATAAAGCAATTACGCTCACACAAACATCTGTTAAGGAGGAAACATAAATTTCGAACGATATCCTTCCAGGCGAATGTCTGTAATGGTGGCGGTGGCCAGATTCGATGCTATATAGTTGATTCCGTGATTCTGTGTGTATGCGTCTGTGTGTGTGTGGAAAGCAGAAAGCACGTCGCTCGGTTTCTACACAGACGTTCCAACACAAAAGGACTAAGGAACACACGCTCGCACTGGCTGTTTCATAAAATAGTTGCATGCTTTCAAAAGTCATCCACCGCCTCCGGTAGGGGTTTGGTGTGGAGGTTAAGCTGCAGCGCACAAACACAGCTCCAAAAACACCGCCGGTACGGGCTGCAATTCGGCGCTCCGGTCGCAATGAGCCATAGTCGGTCGGCGATGGAACCGGCGTTCGCCCTCATCGCCGACGAAAATATCCGCATTGAGCGGACACGGAATGCAATGGCTGCCGTGTCGTGGCCGGTGTTTTATGGCCGGTGTTAGCTCAAGGCATGGTACAGGGAGGAGGGGGGAGGGAGGGCTTCGCGGGAATCCGGTGGGTCACGAAAGGCTCATATGGCGTACGTATGCCGGCTCCTTACAGGTGCGTACACGAGGCGAAGCCACGGAATGAGGCTAACGGTCTGTTAGCATGCTGGCATGTTGGGCGAGCGAAATTGTGGGTTACGAAACGAGTTCGAATGCTTGGCACATAATCCGGGTGGGAGAGATGTTTTTTTTTTGCTGTTGTGCTTCTTGCTTTACCTCGGGAGCGAAGTTTTAGACTGCACACGCGGAAGTTCGTGCTGCAGCTGGTGCGGAATCAAATGCATGATCAGGATGAAAGTCATACGGTTGGAGTTGGGTTGGCTTTTGAATGGAGTGTTCGTTATTCACCACATACAAATATGAAAAAGCAGTTCATAACCGCACCTTCCGAACGGGGCTCCGATCAATAAATCGAACAAGTCTACATCGAATAAATAGCGTGAAATCATGTGCTTAGCTGCACGGCTTTCGTACTTCGAATGATTAGTTTTATGCGAGTACTTAGCGTAGTGCATGACATAAAACACATTCGTTCAACGTTATACGATGTTCAACTTCAACTTTTTCTTACTTAGAAGATGAATCTAACGCATGATCGATTGATATTTTCTATACAAATTTTAAAGCATAGTAAGAAACTATTTTTTTTCAATTTCATATTTTTTTGGAGGATATCATCTCCGATTGGCTACCATAACAATGAAAACAAATTTGCTGAAAAAAATATTAAAAAATATATATGCCTGTATACTATCAAATGAAAATAGTAGAAATCATAAATATATGCGCTGGTTAGTCACATTTTTTCTTTAATATTCCAGTTGA
Organism: Anopheles dirus; assembly: GCA_000349145.1. Taxonomy (NCBI): domain Eukaryota; kingdom Metazoa; phylum Arthropoda; class Insecta; order Diptera; family Culicidae; genus Anopheles; species Anopheles dirus. The sequence goes on from KB673645.1 coordinate 3,388,134, forward strand.
TTGTGCAATTGTAGAATTTTCAATAGCTGGTGATTGGGAAAATCCGGCAACTTAAAATACTTCCAGAATGGTTGTTATTAAAAAGGATTTGAATTGCCAAAATTATGTTCATCTGTCGTTTAATGTTAATTGAAAAGTTCTAGTGAAGTTATTTGTGCCTTAGAAAATATTGACCAAAAGCTTCTCATAAGAGCTTTCACGTTTTTTTAAACAAGCTTTTCATAAGCTTAGCTATTAACATTACGTATATTTCATATATTTATCAAATCATTCACTATAGCTAGAAACAAACAACTTTAAACAAAAGTTTGTTATTTGTTCTCTTCCTCCATGATTAATTGTTACTGCTCACGGTAACAAACAAATGGAATCAACAAAGCTGTGGTGCAGCTGTTCAATTAATCACCACTTGGGGGGCGTACTGGGCGAATCAATTTACACGGAGAACTTGTTAGCAGTTTTGTTTGATTTTGCACCATTTGCATTTTTACCGTTTCTGCAAACCGTCCGACAAGGTTTGCGGCTGAAAAAAGTTTTTTCAATTCTCCTGCGCGATTGGAATGCCACCCGAGAGCCGGTCCATCCGGGCTAAGGTGATTGCGCCAGAAATCCCTATTTATGGTGATTGTTATGACCCGATTAGCGCGCAGCATTTATGGATTGTTTCACTTTTCGCATTTCTCTGCTTTTTCCCGATTCCTTGCGGTTACTAATTTTGCTTTTCCCTCTGCTCTCTCTGTTTATTCCTTACAGCTCCATTCGGAATATAGAAGTACGTATCGATGGCACGAATACACCGGAGGTCCCGATGTCGTAAGAAAACCACCTGTGCCAAATCAATTCGGTAATTACGACGCGCGTGCAATTATCAGCACCACCACCCATCGTTAGCATTCGTTTCCGTCGTTTCTTCATTTTCGCCGTTTGGCTCATACTCTTTCTCTGCCTGCCCCACGAAAGCAGTCACGGAATAGATGATTTTATTTTCGTGCGGCTTTCCACTGGAACGACAATTGAAGTAGCTGATTAGAAACCATAATAGACCGCAATAAACACGCTCTCACACATACACATTCACACACACACACATACACACAAGTCAACATGCGCAGGCAAAACTTGGCAAAAGCGTATCAAACAATTTTGAACAAACTTTTCTCTTTATCTTTAGCTTCCATCTAACGTTTCTTTGCCTAGTTTTTTTTTGTTTTTTCTCTCTCTCTTGTTTGTGTGTTTCTACAAGAAATAGATCAGGGAATAGGCTTTACCGGCACGAATACTAGACAGCAGCACACATACTCACTGGCATACACTTTCACGCAGCTCCTACGTACGAAGCCACTTGGGCACGTGTGTGCAGCAAACACGTCCGGGTAGATCGGCCCGGGTCGGAAAAGTTTAATGGGAAAGTTTGCGCAAAAGATAATTCTATGCGTGACTATCAACCTGGGTCGCACCAGATCGCCATCGTTGTTGATAATAAACGCCTGAAGGAATTTCTTCCAAAAGCTCGCGGGTAATGTTATGCCGGGTATTTAAAAGCTTTGGCGATGAACGATGTTGTTAGTTGCGGTTTGCCTGCTAGATTGAATGTTTCTCTAATGAACATATTTAACGCAAACTTTATGCTATTCGAATGTTCATTAGTTGATTTTATCATATACAAGAAATATGATCAAGGTTTTTTTTTAATTGACAACTCACAGTATGTAAAAACAGGAGAGCTTTCTATTTTAATGATGCACAAAAATGTATCAGAAAATTGACTATTGAATCTATTAATAAATTTTATCCAGTGCTTTTGCAATAGCTTATCAATACGTTTGAAAAAATAAATGAATGAAATTTAAACAAAAAAATCAGCGGATAAAATTAGATTCAATAGTCCTTTTATCCGCATTGTTCATGTTAAAAATATATAAAATATAACACCGGTAGATTATATAAAAAATAAAGCGACAAATGCGAGAATGGAAGATATTTGAGCTTCTGTAATAACTTTCGCAACACCATCCAGTACCATAAACCGTCTAATTGGGTCAAAACCCCATTGTGATCCGTGATGGAATAAATAAGGTCATCGAACGTGAGGTTTAAAAACAGTTGATTTGGGCCAAGTTTTAATGAGCACTGCATATTCTATAGCATTTATTTTCCTATTAAAACTTCTGGGTTGCTTTTACGCTCACAAAACTTGAAAGATAAGGAGCCACAGTAAAGATATTTTCTTGCTGTGTGTCCTTGTTTTTTTGTCTAATTTGATAGAAAATGATGGAAAAATCGATCCTTTCCTGCCAGATATTTTCCCTACCGACCGCAACGAAGTTTCCTGGTGGTGACATGATTTCGAAGTAATTACTTTTTTTTCTCCGCAAGCACGTTCTAGCGGTCATTCCAACATGCGCGTTGCATGTTTCGATTCGGAATTCCGGTTTCCGCCTGGCGGGCGTAGCGTGGTTCAACGTTTGCCGGTTGTACCGTTGCGCGATGTGAAATCGGTGACGGGAGGTTTTGGCCGCCCCGTTTCCCATTCCGAAATTTCGTGCGTGGTTCGTTGGCCTTGTTGCTTGTATGTATGTGTGTGTGTGTGTGTGTGTGTGTGTGTGTGTGTGTTCACATTTGCATGTCACGAGACCTTGCGCAGTTCATCGGCAACAGTGACCACTTCATCACCATACGCTTTGTTTAGTTACTACCAATGCACTTAGAATCACAACAGTTTGATTTCCAATTTTCGATTTCGTTTAAATCAGTGCGAAACTTACCGAACAGATAAACACTATTTTATCAAGTAACTGTTGGACTATGCCAATGAATGAACGCAAATAATTGTCCGTAATTAGCGACATGCACAATGCTCCTTAGTCGTTATTTACGAGCAGCGAAACTTGTTCGCGGGCTCAAACAAAAAGCACCCAAGGTCACCTTTTCGATCTTCCAACGACCCGGCCGACGCTGGCTTTTCCTTCCAGTGGATTTTCAGTGGATTTTATTGCGTGTGTATGTGTGTGTGTGTGTGTGTGTAATGTGTCGACGCGTCTATAGATGGTGTAGGTTTGTGTTAGTAATTAGGACATAATCGCTCGGGCGGGCGTTATCGCACAAATCGAAATCCATCGCTCTTCAACGGACCATAAAATTGTAACCCATCCAAAAAGGCAGCAGAACGATGAATTTGAAACGAGCTTCTGGCGTGTACGGAACCCGATCCGCTTTGGTCGGTTCGGGCCGGTGTCGTTTCGGTGAATTCGTTGCGCGAGAAGCTCCTTCCGACAGGGAGTCGGCCGGGACAAGGAACCGGGTTCCATTCTCATGATCCTGATTAGGTGCCAATAATCACTGTCGCGAGATTGGATTCCAACTTTAAAAAAATCGCACCTGCACCTGCTGGCACTCACTTAACCACACCTGTGTCTGTGTATCTATTTCTACAAGCAGCCAGCTCGAAGGCGGATCACTTTTTCTCGAAATCAACGGAGGATGAAAAGTTTATCGAAGGTGATTCCGCTTCCGGCCGGCCAGTCGCGGTCGCGCTTCGGCCGCCCGAACGTTCTGTATTTTGTGCCAACTGTTGTGCTGCTGATGCGATTGCTCGTTATCTTAGCTTTTCGTTTATTTCTTTTTTGCATACCTCTAGCATAACCTATCGCGCTCCGTATGTACGCAATGGGATTTGCCCCCGAGCCCGGTAGCCTAGTTTCGCTCCCAAAGCCCCCCCAAATCATTGCTTACGATCACAGCGCAAGAAATCCGTTCATTCACACAGTCGAGCTTCACGTGTACTTTCGCAGCGCTCAGCCAGGGCGCCACCGGACGGCAACCCATGGCCGTAATTAATGGCTAGCCAGCTAGCCGGGGAGCCGAACGTTTCGGGCACGGTTGGCTACCGGCCAGACTCGAGCGCCTTTCAACGAGCTTTTTATAATTATTCTAAGCTGCAAATTAGAGCAGCGGGGAATGGGGAAAAACCAGCAAGAAAAAAGGAAATCGTTCGAACAAGCACGACGCTTGATCAGCTTCGTTGGATTTTTAAATTCGGCCCAGAAATATGTGCTGACCAAAATGCTAAACAAACGCGCTCCTGTTGTGGCTACGCTGCACATAAAACAAAACAGTCAGCTTGCAAAAGCAGCATTTTTATCACCGGCCACCGGCGGGAAGGGTGCTTTCATCAATTATGCGGCGGTTGTTTCGATTAAAATTAATGGTTCGTCCGAAGCCCGGAACGCACTTGCACGGGGACCGAGCGGGATACACCCGATCCGATCGATAAACATTCCGACGTTCCGATCGGGAGTGGTGCCGTGCCGTAAATGTGCCGCAGCACAATACTTTCGCTTTCCGCATGTGTGTTTTTGTTCCTCTTACGGTACTTACGGCATCACGCAATCACGTAAGGATGTTCGTGTCGGCCATACGTAGCACGTGTGATTGTGCTGGCGATGCTCGTATTCGGTGCCCCGTCAATTGGTCATAAAACATGCATGTGTAATTGTTTCCATTTTTCCAACATTTCCGCTCCACTCGACACGGTTCGGTATTGGTCTGCATTAGCATGGTGGAGCCATGGTGTTTCTTTCCAAAGCTTTCCGAAGCTCGGACGATACTTCGACGGAAAGCTCTAACACAGTTTTGATGCCGAAATGGGAGGATTAAATTGTGTTTTGTTTGTTCTCCGAAAAAGGTGTCTCCGAAGGAAGTTTGAAGTACTTCTCTTCAGCAAAGCCACATCCCCTTTCGGAGTTAATTGAATGTGAAGTGTGAGTTGTATTCGAAGCCTTTTTTTTGCTGTTCAATCCAAAGCATGTGATGCGGAGCGCTCGTATCCTCATCAAATTCGCTCGCTTCTACATTCAACCTGTCGGAAGGAATCCAATTTTTTCCGCCACATCAGCTGACGATTAGATTCAGGTGCAGTTACACACGTTTGATGGTGTGCTTTCGAGCACACATATACACACACACACATATAGAGCTTTTGCGAGTGCTCTACGCCGCCTCACGAGATGATGTAACTTGCGGAGCGAAAAGACCAAATTGCCTGTCAGCTCTGACCCGTAAGATGGGAGCCGAATCGATTGATCGGCTCGAATCGATCGTTGAAACGAAACGGTACGACTGTACGGTTCCCGCTCGGTTAGGTCGCCTTTTATATGTGTGTGTGAGTAACAAAAGAAAAATGGGTTCAAACATGCATACCATTAATGGTATTAACCAGCATCCGTCTCGGCGTTGGGTTGGGCCCACGACGGTTTAGGATTCCGTCTGGCATGTTCTTGGGGGATTTTATATCCATCATCGATCGATCGCTCGTATTATATTGGCTTTTTCTTTTTTGAAAAAATCGATAGAAATGCCTATCGTCGGCCGTTTGATGAAGTTATTTCACCTCCCGAACGAGCGACGAGTGATGAAATCGTCCAATGATTTATGTTTGCCGAGACGAGGCTCCTTCGCAAGGCAAACACGTGATGATATTTTTGGCATGTCCCAGGAACGAACGAACGCACGAAGAATGACGGGTTGCCTTTTGTGTGTTCCGCTGCCATTTATTTGGCGAAAGCGTCGTTCCCGCAAACCTTTCCTTTTCCGCGAGCGTAAATACACGTGAAAGCGACTGTGTGGTATAGAACGGCGGCGTCAAAACTACGACGGCTCGTGGGCTTTTCTGCACGAACAATGAACCCCGGGCGTAACTTTATCGCTTCCGATTGTATAATTCCGTTTCAATCATCTCTTTCGAAGTCGGAAAAAATCCGGAAAAAATCAGTTAATGCATGGCAAATAGCACTCGTCGTCATCTCATTCCCATTGTTCACAAACTCCCACCCACCACATCCCCCCACCCACTTCACTCATAACCGCAGCATGACCGTGCGCTGAGAGGTGCAAGTCGAGAGCATTACGACACGATGCGAGTTGCCTGTCACCTCGTGTGGAAAGATAAAACCGAATGCGTCCGAAATGGGTCCGATTTGGTACGCACGAAACGGGCGCGATTGGGCGGTGACAGCCACCCACTCGCGATCGCTCGTAATGCTTTGTGGCTCGAGCCATTTTCAGTCATTTTCGTAGCTCGCTCGGTAGTGTGATTAGACGACGCTGCCCCATCGATTGCCATAGCCCGGGGCGGGTTGTGCAAAAAATGGCCCATCAAAAACACATCCTGCGGCGGTTCCCGTTCCAGTTCCGGTTGCGGATGTGAACAAACAAAAAAATCACTTACAGCTCACTCGAAATCGGTGCCTCGCTCCTCACGCCTCACGGTGGCCGATTCGTGCGATGGTGTGTGTGTTTGTGTCATCGTAAATTATTCCAAATTTGACATTGACTGCACGGGACGGTTAGGGTGCCGCCGGTTTGCATCAAGCGTCGGTTAAATGGCGTGTGATGGATTAAAATTGAATTAGACTCACTTTTGGTTCTCGAACGGTGGACACCTAGGCGCGAGTGAGGCACCGAGTGAGCGAGGTTGGGCATTATTAGAGTTGAAGTTGACAAAGTAGAGGAATTCGTTGAGTGTACTAGCGTTTTGGTTATTCGGTAGTAACATTTTCCAGAATTCGGTACGGGTTATGTTATGTACGATTGAATCTGTTTCAAAAATAGCTGAAATCTTTTGCATGAGCGGTCATTGCCGGGCGAGAATTGGAGAATGGTAGTTTAAACAAAAAAAAAAACTACAACACAATTGGCTTGCAAATTACCTCGTACCGTGATGGCCGCCGTTCCGTTTGCTAGCCACTTCCGCCTGCCTGCTGTAACGACAATAGCTTGACCGTTTATCCACCGTCCCAATCACCGTTCTAATCGGCTGTTTGTGGTTTTTTTTTCTTCTACCCTGTGTGCTTTCTATCCCACCACAATCCAGCCTCGATCAACGAGCCGCCCTTGCCGAGAAGGAAAAAGTGCCCGGAGCTAGCGTATCGGACGAACGAGTTTTTGGCGACACGGGGCAAAACCGACGCTGCCGGTCACGATCGCACCGATGCGGGAGCGCCGACTCACACCAGAGCGAGGGTAAGTATGCGCCCGGGGGGCCGGAACTTTGCCGTTGGGCTCACGCCATGGCCATGGGAAAACACGACCCTATCGCGTATTCGCTTTCTTTCCTTTCCTTCTACTTGCGTTTCGTTTTCGGCTGAATGTTTTGTTCAGCGATTCACCGTGTTTTGTTTACTTTTTGTTCGATTTGATTTTCACTAATCCCATTCGCGGGATTCGCCCACTCGGTGCACTCTGGCAGTTGTTCGGGGAGTTGGTGGTGAACGTTGTTACGCTGATGGTTTTGTTTTCTATTGTTTTGATTTTCTCGATTAGTTTACATTCATGAAATACTATTCAATGTTGCTTGTTTCGTTCGGTGTTTCATAATAGACAAATAGGAAAATCGAAGAAAAAAGGAAAAACACTTGCGGGACTGTTAAAAAAACAGTGCTGTGCGCTGTACGTATGGGGCAGATCCTCACTGACCGTTTGGTGCTCGATTTGGCAAGCGGCTTTAGAATATTTGGAGTGTGCCAATTTATTCGCAGCGATGCGGAAGCAGCCAGTGTGATAATGGGTGCAAGTTTGTATGTTCCGTCATCGTATAAGCTTTATTTTTTTGTGTGCATTATGCAACCACATCCGACCGGTTCCCGTTCGGTTCGGGTAGCCCTTTTCTATATGTGTGTCGTTCAGAATGACCTCATCGTGTATTTACGTTGGGTATATTCCTTGAATCGATCGATTTCCTGGTCGCCGAGCATTCGTTTGGGCGATCGGAATGGAGTGAACCATAAACGAGGCACGATAGCCAGCTTACGACTCGTGGAATTAGCTGATTAATACACGCCTTTACCATGGAGATTAATTTTTTGTTAAAAAAAAAACTAAATGAATTCATTTCAAACAAACAACAAACACATTTTTTACAAACAACCAGGCGTCTCCATTAAGCTCATAAGAGTATTTAAATTTGAAAAAATAGTAATTTCTTCAACACTTACTCTATCCTGCCACGCGATTGTAACAACAGAAAACAAATATAAACGCTGCTTGTACGCTGCTAGCACACTGCGCTTTGTAGCACACACTGTCTCCAGCACTGATGAATGCACAAATGACCACGACCACACTGGCACCTAATTTATCTACCTTCACTATCTGCTTAATTTTTCCCCGCGCCGCAAGGCATTAAAGCACCGGGCGGAGGCGTTGGTGCCGATTGCTTATCATTTCGTTTCCCGTTCTGGCTTCGCTATCGATTGTTTGGGAACATGTAGCTATCTTTCTATCGCGTGTGCTTGTGTGTGACTGAAGTATCTTGTTAATTTACGCCTTACCGGTAGTAGCACTGCGTGGTCCCATGCTGCGCTGGGACCCCCTCCCTAGACTAGCGCGCTTTCTAGCCCATCTAGTTAGCCACGTGTGCCGTAGAACGCTGATTGAGTAGAAAACGTACATTCGTAGCGCAGAAATAAAAAAAAAAACAAAGCTCTGTCGACCTATTAAAGATTTTAATTAAAATGAATACGTTACGTTGATTGATTGCGATTGGATTTCTGCACTTGTGGATTATCCTTGGGAACAATACGTCCTGCAAGCGACTGTAGCCTGTCAATGAAGCAAACGAGCGCTGCGTTTCTCATTGTCGATAATAACCAATAACCCGGGTTGATCCAATAACCCAGGTTGACCGTGACGTCCTTGAAATTATAAACCTTAATTCCATTCCGAACAAGTAATGCATGTACTGCGTATAATTGGTATATATTCCCGCCTCTTTCACGTCGCATCATGTAGATTGGTATCCCGTTCCCGGTCATCCAATGTCTAGCGCGATATGTTTGTATTCCTCCGTAGCCAATTTTTCGTTCGTACCCGGTGATGCTTTTTGCGCGAACAATACGTTTAATTTTAGCTTCCCCGCAGTGCGACGACCGTCATCCGCGTCGCCTCAGCACCCATATCGTCTCAATGAAGCGAGATTGAATGAATAAGTGAATGCAAACGCTTCCCGGTGAATTCGCAGCTCGAAACTGGGTCGTCGCCGTGCAGATCCTCTACGGTAGCGGTGCGCGTTGGCAAGGCGTCACCGAGTAAAGCTTGTAAGCGAAACGTGCGCGAACTAGTATTTTTACCCAGTACCGTACGTCGGCTTCGAACTGAATTCTTTCATAGTTTACACGCGTAATTTTGCAACTAGCCTTCCTTTGACGTAGTATCGGTTCCATGCATTCAGCAGCTTGTGCTATCGTATCACAAAAGATTAATTGTCCGACCGTACGTTTCGAGTTCCGCAGAAGATGGCAGTTTATATAAAGATCTGCGTACTTGCCACGGTTTTCCGTCCCAAAAATGACAGAAAAAAAACAAGAGAAAGTGAACATGCCTTACGAAAAACGATCTCGAACAAACGTTTTCAAGACCATTGTTCTCCAAGGAACCGTACGCAATATTGTTTCATAAGCCCATCTCCTCCCCACTCTCCCTCCACCCACCACTCGTTTGGCCGATGCGAGAAAACAATGTATTCATTTTAATTACAGTCTGAAGAGCGTGGAACGCCGTCGCGTCGCAGTAAATCGGAGGGACCGCCGGCTGGTGTCGCCAACGGAAGGCTTCCGACCGGGACCGGATATGCGAACGGAACCATCGAGCCGCCGCCGCCGGTCTCGATCGCGGGCAGGGCACTGGAACAGGTAACGTGGGCGCTTTCCCGTCGTGTGTGCGTGTGCTTCGTTTGATTGGTTTCGTTCCTTCCTGTTCGGTTTCGGTTCGTCTGACTCTTCGGTTTCTTCCTTTTTCCTTCGCTTTCTTTCTCGCGTTGCCAGCTTGATCGTCTTTACGTGCGCGCGCGTGTGTGTGTTTGCGTGTGTGCGAGTTTGGGAGTGTGTTTGTGTGTGTATGTTCTGCACTGCAATGTCTGCTTGTGTTTTGTTTCTGTTATCACAGCTCTCACAACGAAGTGTGCTACACAAACTTTAGTTAGATAAACAAACAACAAAAAAAAAACATCTGTGTGTAGATACTACTGTGTTGCATCACACGTTCATCGTTGCAATCCTCATCGTCATCCTCAGGTAAAATTCATGTGCGGATGGACTGTTTCAACTCATTCCATAGCCAAGGCCACAGCTATTCAACACACATACCTTTTGTTCGGCATTCTTTTCATGTGTTCATATGCGTCCGTCTACATACACAGACAGACGGAATGTTTCATGTTCAACCGACAGCGAGCAACCATTTCATCTCAAGAAAAATCATACAATTCAATCTACTCACCACCATCTGAAGATGTTCCGTTAGACATATCCGCATGCCCCGCCACTGTGCATTCGTGATACAGCGTAGTGCCTACCACAGTCACAACCGAAACACTAAACATTCGTCGTCTTTAGTTTCCTTTTTCTTAGTTCCCCCCTTTTTTCCTTTCGACCGTGGTCTCCGTTTGTCAAACGTTGTTTTCGTTCTGTTCTTCCGTTTCAGGGAAGCGTTGGTTTTGTGTTTCCTTTTTGGTTTTCACACCTTTCTCCTTTTTCTGAGTCTAAAACCAAGCGAGTACTCTCGATGTTTGGCCACCGGACGGAACGCACCCCGAACGGTGCCAGCCGCGTGAATGAACTGATTCGCTAACGTGCGTTCTCTTTTCTTCTCTTCTCACCCATCGCATTCTACCCACCCTCCAACCCCACCCCATCCGGATGTCCTTCTCGTTTCAGGCGGGTGAGTCTTCTACTAGTGGACTATTCAAAAAAACCATTACCAAACTGAGCACAGAGTATCGGCTCCAGTTCGTGTGGCCACACGTGCGGCGCGCGATCAGGGGCGGCCCCGGGGCAGGTGCACACGGCGCTGGCGACGGTGACGGTGCGGACACTATCGATGCACCCCCGCGCAAGTCCCTCTCCATGGGTGCGCTGAAGGCGGCCCAGATCGGAGCCGCCGGTGGCGGCACCATCGCTTCCGTACACAAAAAACGAACGACTAACGAGCGAGAAGGTGCGATCGCGTGGGCGCGCGCATTTTTAACCAATTCCGATCCCTGTACAACCCGATATCGTTCTTTCCGTTCTTTCCGCTCTTTCGTTCTGACGCGCTTCACACGGTCGTTGTTGGCTCTACCCTAGTGCGCTAGTTCTTGCGTTCTTGCCTTCCTGCGGTCCTGTACGCTCCTATTGCTGGCCCTTTGTTATGATGCTGTTTATTTTTAAGCATTTTTCTCGTGTTCTCTGTGTTTCGACATCGCCGCGATAGTCTATCGCTCTCTCTCTCTATCACGCTCTTTTTCTCATTCCCTTTCTATATCTCTTACGATCTAAATTTTATCTTTGAGCGTAGATTGTACAACTTGTGCCTCCTCTTCATTCGGCTCTTTTATGTGGCTTTCTACCCGTACGTGGTACTTCAAAGTATGATCTTCTTCCGCAACAATCTCGAGCATGCCCGTTTTCATTTGCAATATCTTTCTACCACTTGTAAAACTCTTCCGTATCGTAATGCTATCCCCGTATCGTAATACTCCTAAATGGTGTTACGCTTCATTACGCCAACTTTTTACTCAGAACATTATCTGCAATGCTTTGACGTTGTAGTGTTGAAATTTCGCAGTTTCTGTTTTCTATCATATGTATGTATTTTGGAACAAAAAAATCTGATGTTTTATAGAGAATATAGCTAATTGGAAAAATTGAATGAGCCATTCATTGTACGACACGAAATTAGACACGTTTCGTGTTGTACCACTATCCTCAATAGCCAGGATTGAAGCTGGAAAAACCAAATTAACCTAAATTTCATCACGAAGGAAACATTGTTAGCCAATAGTTGGATGTTTTCTTTTAGTAATGTTAAAACATTGCGTTTACCTACACTAGAATAGAACAATACCGATGAACGAAGCGTAGAAAGCATCCCTTTTTTATTCTCTTCCGGTAACGAGAAACACGTTTGTTATACTTTTCATCATGTTTATCTTGTCGTTATTGTTTAATTTCCTCCCAATTCAAACCATTCGTACAAACAAAACAAAAACAAACCCCGTTGGACGCTCGTATCTTCTCAATCGTTTGTTTGATTTTGAACAGATTTTTTAGTGAATTGATGTAAAATTGATAACATAACCGAACTAACGCTCATTATATTACCTCATCCTGTTTCTTTTAACATCATGAAGTTACTCCTCCTTGCGTTGGTACACATCCTTCATTACCGGATTCCGTTGAAAATGGCCGAAAAGTCCTTTTACATGGTGCTCCTTTTGTAGTACGGGGACGTAATGAACACACTGCACGCGTCTTGCTCTTAGCAGTGGTAGGTAAAAGACTTCCCCTTTTCACGATGCACCATAAGCCAGGGTGCTGTTCAAAGTAGACGAAATGAAGGCACCGCATAACGGAGATTATGAATGCCATAAAGCTGTAAGGAGTTGGAGCATCCGGCACTTTGAAGTCGTTGTGAAAATTCCTACGGTGCATTATTTGGAGTTTTTTTGTCGTGTACATTTTTGCTTACCTGTCGTCACGTTGGTAGAAAGGTGTTGATTTTGGAGCTTTTTTTCCTACGTGTAAACTATGGTTTACCGCATTGTACGTACTTAATAATGTTGAACAGTTTTGTTTGCTCGTTGAGACTTCAACGGGCAAATGGTTTCATATAAAGATTCCTTTGCAAAATAAAATGTGTACTGTTTCCTTTCACCAATCACGCATATTACACAGGATCAATTGTACACTCATGTGTAAAATATCCCGCCCCCCAAAACAGATCCTTGTGCAAAAATGCAATATCCATTCATCCCATGCTAAGCGCCTGAAACTAGATTCCAAGTGGAGGGTTGTTCGTGCCACCGCCACCGGTGGCAAACGAACACCCAGCTCCGAAGGGAGCACATCCGGCGCAGAGTAATGATGTTCTGTTATTTGTTCCTTTTTTCTGTCTCTCTCCATTTCTTTTTCCCTCTCGACTCGTTCATTCCGACTTTTGCTTTATCCCTTTCTGTCTTACCATGACCGTCTCAATGAATTTCCATTTCATGCCACGTGGGCGAAATGCAGCCACGGCCACGGAGCTCGAGCCACTGGTCAGCGATTGCGAGCCATCGATGGAGAAATCGCAGCAGCCGAATGAAAAGTAATGTCCCCTGCGGGAGTTTGACGCGTTTACGTCCAGCAGTACGGCCGCACTGTTGAGTGGGGGGTTGATTCTAACCGACGTTTTTTCCGATTATTCTCCCCACCCATAACACCACCAGGCGCGGTGAGATGGCGCGCGTCGTCGAGCAGAAGGTAAAGGCGCTGCGCGTGGAGAAGGAGAAGTTCGGTTTCGAGCCGGAGGCAGGTGACGGTTCGCGGGCACAGGCAAACTCGGGCATCGACAACGCCTGGTACAAGGAGGTCCTTGAGCTGCGGAAGAAGGCTGGCGAGTACAGGGTACGTGTACGGGGGGAGCAGGGTCGCTCTTGATGGGCCCTCCGGTTCGCTCACCGGTTCGTTTGATTGTTCCACAGAACCGTGGCTGGGGAGTGGAGATGAATCCCGATCTGTTTAACAAGCAGGTGGAGCTGTGGGACCAAGTGTCCCGTCGTAGTTCGCTGAGCGCGCTTTCGTTGGCATCAAGCGTTCGGTACGTAGTTTTCCATGCGCGCACTCTTCGGGGTCGGTTGCGTTTTGACGCACGGATTTCTCTTCCAGGCCAATCACGAAGGAGGAGAAGGAAAAGGAGAACAACAAGAAGAGCTCCCCAACCAAGCCAGCGGCCCGGGCGGGTGGCCGGGCGCCGGGCGGTGCTCGGCCCGTCGAGGGCACCAAGGTACTGCCGGACGGGCTGAACCTGTCGGCGGCGGCTCGCAGCCGCAAGGACGCCATTCGCCACCATCTGGAGCGCACGACCGGACCGGATGTGGAGGAGGGTGCGCTGTTGCCGTCTCCGACGCGCGAGAAGCTGATGCCGGCGATCCCACGCTCGAAGGCTGACAGTCCTCAGCGGGGAAGCCCACAGAAGACGGCCCTGTCCCGGCACGGCAGCCCGCAGAAGGGAAGCCCACAGAAGAGCAGCCCGAAGAAAATGTCCAGTAAGGGTAAGGCGGCTTAAATACCAAAACAAAAACGTGTGCATGGATATATTAATATGAGCATTACTGTTAAATCTGTCGTGTTTTATATGTTTTATATGTTAAGGGCAAAGCTATATGTTTTTTTCTATATATTTGAATTATTTGTTCAAAAGCGAGGTGAATGTGAACCATTATTTTCATGTGCTTCTCCATACTTCTTTGTTTGCTCCGGATAAGATCCGGAACTTTTTAACTGTTTGATTGTTTTCCCCTATTTTGTTTGAGAATGTCTTGTTTTAGTTTCATTTGTATTAGATTGTTTGGACTACCTATAGAATCTTCTGGCATTTAATATTTCGCAGTGTCGCTTTCATGAAGTTTTCAATGATATTTGCCGAATGGACCCATTCCAGCGATTCACGCTCCATAATTTATAAATGATGTCTGATTGTCTTTTTTATATTTTAATTCTTTTTCAAAATGTGTCATCGTCCACATTTGAGTTTAGTACACATCTGTGTTTAGTGCCTTTTCAAGATATTCAATTATTCAGCTCAAAACTTACATTTCTACATATTTTTGGGAGCAGCGCGTACAATTAAAATTATCGTTCTGCTGCAACTGAATTTAAAATATGCATCTACATGCGAAAAACACTCCGCTTTCAGGACGTTCGCAGTCCGTAGGACCAGCCGTTGCCAATGATGGCAGTGTCGCGCCGGTCATTCCAGGTGGCTCACCGAAGCGCCAGATTCGCTCGGGCAGCACGGTGGCCGCCTCGACGGCTTCATCGGCCGCCAAAACGCACAAGAAGACGCCGACCTCTGCCACCGCGCCCGCCATCGCGCAGAACCAGCAGTCGCAGCAGCCGGAACGAAGACCACGGCCGAGTGAGTACTGCCCGGTAGCCCGGAAGTTCGATTGACGGACGGACGACCGATTGTGTGCTAGGTTTACGTTACGTTCTTCAGTTACGTTTTCTTACCGCTAGCTATCGTTCCTTCCGTTTGCTATCGTTCAGTCAGACTTTTGGTACTAGAAGCCCTCCTCTAGGTTGTCTCCCTCTTTGGCTCCCACCCTTCGCTGTTCTCCGTTGGATTTCTTGTACCTGTTTGACCTATCTTTCTGTGGCATTTTATATATTCGTATTGTTTCAAATCTAGAAACTACATAGTAATCGGAAACGTGACGAGTAGATGTGCTGAAATGTGTTAGCAATTACATACATTTATTACGAAATATAGTAGCCTCGTTTCGCTGAAACAAAATAAGCAGAAACGCACATGAAACGTACGCGAATACGCCTCTCTTTGGGTACGTGTAATCTGCCGTAACGTATGGGACTCAAAATGTTCTTTCAAAATGCTGCAAATGTTGTTATCATACGTCTTTCATTACCATCTCCCCGAAACATCTTAGCCCCTACTGTGTGTGTTGCTCTATAGAATAGAATCCAAAAAGTAAAAGCATAAAAATAGAAAAAAAAAACGACGGAACCGTCATCAAGATCCAAGCACGAAACGAAAAACCTCACACAGCTACGTTTGCCTTGAGTCCAACATACTACCACTCAGGCAGGCGTACCTTCGTTTGCCACTTATTGTAACACTTGAAGCAACCATTGGAAAAAAGCTGCAAAAAAGAAGAAAAAAACCCGCAAAAAAACCAACCTCAATGAAATTTGAGTCGGTACTTGTTTGCAATATACAGTCTTGCTGAGAGGTCTGAAGGATTCGTGTTGGATTTTCCAATTAGCACTAGAGCAGATGAACGTTAGATGATGCTAGATCGTTTTCATTCTTGATGGTTTTTTGTGTTGTTTTGTATGTAACAGTAGTGAGGCAGTCTAGGATAGTGCTCCTATAGAATAGTGCAACATCTACAGAGAAGCGACTTTCAGCAAGGCTCAAAAATGTAACAATTCGATCTGTATTCGCGGTCGGTAATGCTCACATTTCACTGATCAACGAAACGTCCTTCGTGGTCATTCCTGGCGTTTGAGGGAGTTAATGGACCTATTTTACCGCCACAGCCGACCACTCCTTATCACTCCTTTGAACAACTGGGAGAATCATGATAATATTAGAAGTATCCTCAGAAAATCCAACACCTTGTGGCAAGAAATATCCGAGAGCAATTCATCCTTCCGGTTGCACTTCTTCAAATGTACCAACCACCAGGCGTCTCCATCGCACGAAAAATGGAGCTTGACTGGGTTAATTCGCTTAATCAACGGAAGGGATTAAGCGCGTAGCGGGATGGTAATATTTTACTACACACTGCGTACAGTTAGGTTGATCTTGGTGTAACATCCTCTGAACGTATCCGTTCTCAATCATCGCATTCTCCTTCCGTCCCATTTTCGTCTTATCGTTACATTCCACGGAAGATTGTTCCACTCAAACACAATATCGACCGGGCGCATTTTCGGTTATATATACTACACACAACAGAAGGCCTCAAACACGATGTACTGATGATGCAAAATATGGAACCATTCGGAACGACCAGCCATACTCATTAATCTTTCGATACCATTTCTTTTCTTTCTCTTCCACACCGTGCTTCCCGGCAATGCACGTCGGTTTGTGCGCTCCTTAACACAACGACACACACACGCACACATACATGCACACTTCTACTGAACCATAAATGATTATCTGTTGTGTTTTCTTTCGGGTTTTGCCCCCCGGGGGGGATAAATTCCCGGTCCCGTTGACATTTGTTTCGTTGCTTTGACCGTGTCCTTCGGTTTGTCCTTCAATTTCATTGACGGCAACGCTCTCTCACTCACTCTCTCTCTCTTTCTATCAAAAACTATCTCTCTCTCTCTTTCTCTGTTTTTCTTTTTGCTATCCCTCAGCATCCCTTTCCACCACCAACCACTCCCGCTCGAAGAGCAGCACGCTGCCCGCGAGCCGCCTCCATCATCCCCCATTGCATTCCAGTAATCTCACGAACCTCACCAACAACAATCATCTTCCCAATGCATCACCATCATCATCCGCCGCCACAATGGCCGCGTCCATGATCGCGCCCACCAACACCACCACCACCACCAACAACGCCGCCGCCGCCGCCGCCCGTGCCAAGCTCACGCTGGCCACAGCCGGCAGCAAGAGACAGGTCCGGTCGGCCAAACCGCCCACCAGTCTGGCCAGCGACTCCTCTGCCCCTTCGTCGGCGTCCAGCACGCTGAGGAAGAAGCAGAGGGCGGCGTCCGAGGGCGGTGTCGGTGGTCGGGGCAGCGGCAACAGCGCCAGATCGGTCGAATCGGACAAAAAAATACCTATCGGAAGTAAGTAGCCCCGAGCGGGAGGTCGTGCCATCCCATCATTATTTTGCCACGTTTTCTTTCTGTCACGGACCTGTCTATGCGTGCGCGCGCTCTCTTTCTCCCTCTCTCTCGCTCTCTCTCTCACTCTCTCTGTACTTCGCATTCTAGCTCTCGCTCTATCTATTTCGAACTTTTTATTACACATTACGTCTCTTTTGTGTGAGACTTTCATACCGGAAACAGTCAGTTTTCACTTACAAAACTCAAATAAACTTATCGGCGAGCGATGGCTTCGTCTTCAAATTTCGTTCTTCAATTTTGGTGTTCGAAAAGCCTGTTGCCAATGTTTTGCTTCAAAACCAAATTAAACCGATCGCGTGAGCTTTACGGTAGAATAAAAGGAACCAAAAATCCATATGACTCACGCTCACTTGTGTGTGCGCGAGCGATTGTTTGAGTGTGCGTGTGTAATATCTGTGTGTGTATGTGTGACTTATATGCCTTACCTTACCTAAGTGTGTTTTCTATCGTTGTTGTAAATATCTTTCTCGATATGCCTCTAGATCGAACCGTATTATTTTCTCACCTTTTCTACTGATTTGTAGCAAACGTAGGCGCTACGTCCCAAGAACGGGGTGTTGTTTTCTTCATTATCTAATTCAGTTTCTTTCTCTCTTTCGATCCTCCCTAGATGTGATTATATGTGTGTACAATATCTTTCCTGCTGTGTAGATGACTGTTGTCTGTTTTTGTTTATTCATTTGTTTTCGTTACACGTTTTGTTTTTCGGTTCAAACGTGGTTGCTTAGACATATTAGAAAAGAAGTGGTCGCTTTTCCGTTCTACGTTCGCTCCTTAGCTCCTTAGCTCCTAGTGTCGTTGTTTGTGAAGCGCTTTGTACGATCAGTTTCCTTTGTTCGTATCCCTCGGTTACGTGCCGTGTTTCGTTTCCGCGTGATCCACGCCGTCTTGCGTTGTAATCCATTTTCATTTCGGATAGAGATTGTGATTGTGTGCAGTGTAGCTGGTAGTACGTACCGTGTCGCAGTGCGTCTCGTTTCTAATGTCCTCCGGACACCTTTCACTCCTGTGTTTTCTTCCTGCCCACCGTTGCACCTGCCCGTACCGTGCCGTTTGCCCGCAGGCGTCGAGGAAGCGGACAAGGAGAGCGCCCCGTCCGTCGGGCCGCCCGGTGCGCCGACCGTGGTGCCGCCGCCGGAAATACTCGAGCAGATAATCAAGTCGCCGCCGGAGCCGACGCGCGTAAAATCGCCGGAGCAGATCATCATGCGCTCGCCCGATCCGGTCAACTGGACCGTGCCGTTGGATACGGGCAAAACGTTCACCGTGACGCAGAACGTTCGGGAAGGTTCGTGGGAAGGTTGGGATGGGACTCGAAACGGCAGCTGATGCTCAATGATCGATTTCTGTGCTTGCAGGTGATCCCATGATTCGTCCGCACAGCGAAATTAAGGCATCGACCCCAGTGGAGCAGCCGCCGCCACCACCTCAGTCGGCCCCACCAGAGCTTTCCGAACAGTCGAAAATGCCTAGTAAGTAGCACTCGGTGCTTTCGAAACGATCACCTACAATATTGGGTTAAAAATGTAACATAGAAACTTAATATTCGGCAGGGAACGATATAACACAGCCTATCGTTTGATTAATTAACAAAGGTTTACAAGGCTTAGATATTGTTCCAATCTAACGATTTATTTTCTTGTCGTAAGTCAAGTGCATATCTTGTAAATCTTATGAAACGACATCTGGTATTTAGACCAATATATCTGATTATTGGAATTAAAAAGTCATATACAGTCAGTTTCCGACATACGCGGTACTCGACATACGTGGATTCGGAGATACGCGGATTTTCAAATGTGACAGAATGCTGGGTTTATTACAACGATTTAGATTCTCCACTTGTCAACTGCTAAATCTCACCATTATAAAAATCTATAAGTTCTGGAAAAATATTCCAAAACACATATAAATATGTGAATTATACATTAATTTGAATTAATAACGTTTTCTATATCGTTTATTGTAATATCATTTCAATATATTTGCACTGTATTGAAGTTTAACAACAAATTCATATTTTCAATGTCCTTTCAAACATGGGCTCAAGAATTCAATCTCTAAATACCATGTATAAACGACATGTCAAGCCAAATTCGAGATACGCGGAAACTCGAGATACGCGGATTTCTCCGTTCCCCATTATCCGCGTAAGTCGGAAACTGACTGTATATATCGTCCAAGATAATGTTTTTATTCATTGGAACCTTCCAAAAATTGTAAGAACATTAAATCTAAGAAGATTCGTTATTGTTGCTATGACAAAATATAATAAAACAAGGTGTGACAATAACTTATAATTAAGTCTGGAGATTACGTTAAATACTAGAAGAACATTTTCCATTCGACAAGTTGATTTTGTCATGATACAGAGTGATTTGGTCTAGTATAGGTATAGAGTCTTTGTAGAGCATTTTCCATACACCATGCCTCTTCCAAGTGTTACTTAATGCAACTGATCAAACTGTTTGTAATGTTGTAATGTTGTACGTTGCATGCTTTATATGTTTGTATGAATTTTTGTATGGTTATAGAAGTTTGAAATTGGATACTTGGACTTCGAAATTGGCGTTCAGTGGCGTTAGGGTTTGAGCATTAGGTATGGCTGATAAGGCATCAACAGATGACTTTAAATTTTTTGAGTTTTAATACACAATATAGACATTGCACTTTCTGCTATTTCAGATACCAAGCTAGAACCGAGCTCGATCAAGGAATCGGAAGATGAAGACGATGATTTGCCACGTTCGAAATCGTCCGTTGCTTCATCGGTCAATCCGACGTCGATCGCGATCTCGGAGCCGATGACCGTGTCACAACCACCGCCAGCACCAGCACCAACAGCGGCACCAGTCGGCGATACGAAGGGAGATGCCGGCGCAGCCGAGCCTTCCGCAGCGGCCGCAAGCACCGCAGCGCCCGTTCTAGCACCGGAACCGGTTCGCTACGACAAACCTGTGGCCGGCTCGACGCTACGCTGCCTGGACGATCCGGCATTCGAGTCGGACATCAATTCGCCGCTCGCCAACCGCAACGTGGCCACCGAGGTGCTGGACAAGGCACGCGACCGGTTCGACCGCTTCTGGGGCAACCCGAACGAGAAGCCAGAGGAATCTTAAGGAGTCTCCCCACCCGAGGAGCCTTGTTCTTTTCCTGCGGGCGACGCCGGTGATGTGGGCGAAGCGAGCCCGCTCTCCGGCCGAGCATAACATTGCGCATAAAGCATCGAAAACTACATCGCGGACGGGGTTCGCGTCACCAGCATACATACATACACACGCGTACATGGATAGGGGAAGCTTAGGACATGAAACGTGACAGGGTAGCCATACACACTAGTAAAAAACAAATCTCTTATCAACACTCTCAGCATTTCCGTGGACTGTTTCGGTGTGTTTATGTGCTTTTTTTGGAAACCCGACCCGGCGATGCCCTTCCGGCTGTGGGTTTAGTACTAGTCTTATGTGTGGGTGGGTGTGTCAGTGATTAACCACACACCTCTTTGGCTGCTTGACGGCATGGCAGAAATGCAGAAGGCATGGTGAACACAATGGTAGTATTGTTATTTAATGTTTAGGATAGTAAGCGTGAATCGTTCCGAGAAAAAGGGGTTAGGGTCCGATTTAGGACGGCTTTTTCGTTGCCTTCACTCGGTTCGTCCTATAACTTGCTTGAGTATGCTTCCACACTCCTTACCGATTCTGAGCCCTCAATGCAAAACCTCAACCGGAATAGCACATTCCCAGCGTAAAGTAGGCAACCGGAAACATACACACACACAGACACTTTCTCAGGGAAGCCATAAGAGTACGTTGAAGCAGCGTGTTCAGGAGGTTTCTCGGGCGTACGAAACGGGCAGCTGGGTAGCAAAAAACAGAGAGATCAGCTGATCACGCACGGTGTGAACAGTGCGCTCGACCGGAACCGGAAAGCGATATTATTGTTTGGTTATCAATTCCCTGCCATACTACAAGCGCGTATCGTTTTGTTCCCGGGCGGATAAATAGTATCGATCGCGCATATCTTGCACGCATTCGCGATTTCCCATTGCCAGGGGGAGGCGAATTAATAAATGAAAGCTTAAATAAACACTCACCTCAACCGCGCTCGGGCTCCCGGCCTGCCGGTGCTGGTGAGTCAACAAACGAATGAGCGCCGCCGCACGGCAACACACCGCTGATCCGGCCGCGAGCGAATATTGGCTGCATTTATGCATCGCGATGCGTCCGACACACGGGTCGCGAGGCAATTTAATTGCACCCGAAGGTAAACAGAGCAGGCCGGTTATGCAAACACCGTGGGTGCCCGAATGCATTGCCGGCGGGCGTTTTCCCGGGCGGCCGCTTTTGCGTCCCAAGCGTCCCACTTTTGATAGGAACACACAAACGGTACAAACGGGGTGGCGGTGCTCGTCAACACAGACACACACACAGAGACACACACGCTAGCACGCGATCGAAGAAAATAGCGCATTAAAGCCACACACAGACACACACAACAGCAAAACACCATTAGCTAAAGGGCCGAGCCGTCTGCAGCTCGGCTCAGTGACAGAGTCCGAATCAACAAATCATCATCCGTCTGCAGTTTTATGGGGGAGCGAGTTCGAGCCAAGCCGTGCATCAAACTTTTGGGTTACATATTTTCCGGCACTGCATGTGTGTCGCGGGTCGCGTGGGCTTAGATTTGCGCTTACAGCTGGGCGCCGCCGATAGTTCCATTCCACTTCCAGGCTTGCAGAGAAACCGAATCAACTAAAGCTAGAGTAAACACAACGAGCCTCACTTCGTACGTAGAGATCGGGCCCGTCCGCAGGTTTTTGGAAGCGAAAACACAACCGTACAACAGCACACCAGATAGCTAGGAGATAGAACGTAACCACATTGAACCGTCACCGCTGGGCAGCAACACTTTTTGGAAACGCATACCACGATCACCTAGCCGCCGGGCGGCTAGTGTGCAGAAGGGAAAACCATACCGTACCATCTTTATTTTTTGGGCACACATTTTTCGCAAAACGAAATAGAGCGCCTCATCGACGCGATTACCTTTGGAGCATTATTACCGATTACAACAGCGCACCTAGATGTACGACGCAGGAAGGCGGGAAACGTTCACGTCCGGTTCGCAAGCGACACAACCTCTGCAGATACGATTAAGCACGAATAACAAAACGTTTGACGAAAGAAAAAAACAAGAAAACGCTAGATAACTAGAACCGATGTCAGTCTATTTTTGCAACTCTTTCAAAATTCAGCAAATCACGCGCCGATTTACCGAAAACACGGTTCCATTACACACGACTAGTTCAATTTCTAAACGTGGATTGTATTCATAGGCAAAAGAAATCTTATACCGTTCGCATGTAAGCCGAAGCCGTAACTCATAACACAAACAGAAACAAAACATGTTCATTAAACCGATAAACAGAGCGAAACGAGTTTACAATAGTTTGTCGGACACAGAAACACTGAAACAACCCATTCGAAGGGTGGGACTTGTGTTGATCTCGTTCACGGCGCTCGGTTTACCACGACGTCTCGTAGTCGACTCGAAGAGTTGATCCATCAAAGCCATCAACTAACACGACTCACACGAAAACAACCAAAAGGACGAATGCAGACGAAATGGAGACGTTTAGCGCGTTTGGACGAGGCGAAGGCTGCCGTATGATAAATCGAGTGAAATGCAATTATAATACTTGATCCTTAAACGAACAAAACAAACAAACAAACAAAAAAAGAAGGACAAACGAAACTTTAACAGAAAATGTAACGCAAGCTGCACTATATACATATATGTAAGCCAGTATCTATTTATCACCCTGTTGCTATGTTGCCTAATTGTGTGTTTTTTTAATTTCTACACCACCCTTCGATTACGAGCCGTACTGTTTCGTACTAGTAGCGTTACTTGCGTTTGCGCGAGCTTGCATGCGTTAGAAGGATATGCGTTAGAGAGCGTTACACGCTTCGGTGGCTTTGTTACACGATCGTTATAGGCAGAATGCAGTCGGGGCGTTCGAATAAATTCGCTTACTTACACACACGTGGGAGGGGCACGCTTGCTGTGGTGATGAACACCCAAAATGGCAACAGGGATGGCGGAGGGCTAGCGGGAAGAAGGGAAGAGGGCGGAGAAGGTCAGCAAACCCCACTCTAAACACTTACACACTCTGACATGAAAACGATGCGTTAGGAAGGGAATAAAAAGAAACGAAACGAAGCATGTGATCGGAATGGGGAAAATTTATACGAAAATTTTATAATCGGGAAGCATTTTTTTAAGGAGAGAACGGTTCCGTTGACGAGTCTGATTGGTCTGTAAGTAAAGGGGCCCTGGTGTCCCTTCCGGGAGGGGCGTACCATCCGGGGAGCGTGGGCCGCGGCGCGAGGCAACTAAATACTGTTCGGTTCTACGTTATGGTTTTTTACCGCTTCGATAGGTCTCTCGATGAATGGTTTACCCAAGTTAGAGTACGTGTACTGCAAAGTTATGCAATGTAACGAATGAAAACCAAAACAATATTGATTAAAACAAACAAAAAAACAGACAAGCGAGAAAAAAACACACAAACAAATACTCTCTTTACGATGCTTAATGATTAGTGACATTGACCGTGGCTAGTTGCAACGACAGGGACTGGTACGGATGTGTGCGTAGTGCGGACGTAGCGCTGCCGATGGAACGGGAAAGAAACGCTGCGAAACGAACCGATTCGATGGGTGCGCAAAACTGTGGCGCGATATGCGATATGGAGGAAACATAGTTTCTGGGCGAACCGCTGGCATTGGATGATGATATGCTACAGGGGAAGGGGGAGGGGGGAGGGGTGAAAGGAGTGAAACATGGAAAGGAAACGGATGGAACTGCAAAGCATTATTAAACTAATAGGCATTAACACATACCGATTGAAGCAGCTAGTGAGCAACGAGAAGCCGACGAAATAATTAAACCAAAAACTTCACATTCACAGCCAACAAACACACCAACACACCAACACAACCGCAAATGGTAAACTAAGGGCAGGCGGGGTGGGTTAACTGCCGGTACGGAGCGCAGAGCATTGCAGAGCACATGCATCATCCAGTAGGCAGGACGTGGCGGTGGCAAATTCGCAGCAAAGTACTGGAGTTACGATTACGTCAAGTCTAGATTTTAAAAATTCAATACAAAATATTAAAGGAAAGAAAGAGCCATATATGACAAATGGTTAAACAATAGTACGCGTATGTATGGCAAGCCCATTGGCGCACGTCCGAAACAAAACCCTGTGTCTGTGTCTTTTGGGGCGGTCGGAAACTTGCTCCCAATATCATCACGCACCGTTAACAGCTCCCCTGAGCGTTAAGGTTTCATCTCTACATAATTTATCCTTCCGGCGTCCGGCGGTAGTCGGAACGAACGATATTCGGGAAAATCGGTTTTGACAGCTCCTGCGGGATCGGTGCAACTTTTGTTTACCTTCTCAGTGTTGGCGTTTCTCTCCTTCGATTGGCTTTAAAATTTGGTGCGAGTATTTCGGTGTGCATAGAGTGACTATTGCGAGGAGTTTGAACCATTCTACGAACTTTTCTGGCATCGAACCAGGCAGCAAAACATCGTCCTAGAGGCTCGGGTTGTTGTAAAGAAATGGCTCGCTCAAATGAAAATAAATGACCATTATTCTAAGGACTCGTTCGTCGGGGCGACAACAACATCTTTCACGAAATTACTGCACGATTCCATGGCTTCCGCTTCCAGTTGAGGAACCAAATCCCTTGTTCATGTGGAGAATATGTTTCAAATGTTCTCAGTGGTGTTTCAGTGGTGAGTGTTGAACGAACGAGTAAAGAAATGTCTCTCAAGTTCTCGAAAAGTTCTGGGAATGTGTAAGAATTTACATATTTCAAAGTTAGAATTTACATACTGGGAATGTGTACAGTTGAATAGTGTGTAAGGTTGTACTCGCTTCATTTTAGTAGCATAAATTTAAAAGATGGCAACAAATAGATTGAAATATGACGGAACAAACGAGAGAAAACAATGACTATGTGAGTCAAATGACAGTTACATGTTTATAAACAATGTTTTATTTATTTATGGTTTATTTATTTCTACTTTTATTTTAACTTGTAGCTTCCAGTGCTACACTTACGCTTGCACTTTTCAGGGATTTCTACTTATATTTATATTTTTTATGACGTTATCCAAGCACATAATTCATATAGTTTACAAACTCTTAATAATCGTTTGATGTTCCTGTACTTATCTAAGCTTCTTTGTGTGCCGAATACACTTTTTTCAAAGTCATTTTGGATTGTTTCATACAAATAGTCTGCTGGTAGCCTGGAAGCCTGTAGTCATTGAGTAATAAATTGATATGTTTTCTTTCTTACTTATCAGGCGCTACAACCGCTTAGCGGTCTTGGCCTGCTGCAACAAACTCCGGAACCGCTTACGGTCGTGCGCCGTCGTCAGCCAATCATTTTTCCCAGCCGTTCTGGCGGAAGAGTCAACGCCATCTATCCATCTCAGTCTGGACCTACCACACCTCCTCTGCCCATGTGGACGGCCTAATAGGTCTTTACGGGCTGGGTCGTCCGGTGTCATTCTACTGACGTGACCAGCCCACCGGAGCCTGGTGAGTCTAATGCGCTGCACAATAGTGAGGCCATCGTACAGTTCATACAGCTCGTCGTTATAGCGGCTCCTCCATTGTCCTTCCACACATACGGGGCAAACAATCCTCCTGAGCATCTTCCTCTCGAACGCGGCTAAGAGGGCATCGTCAGATTTTGACAGGGTTCATGTCTCAGAGGCGTGTTGTTTGTATGGCTTTGAGAGACTTTGAGCCTTTTCGGCTTCTTTCGTCTCTTTCCTATTGTTGTTGAAGTTGGGGTCTCAGTGGCGTATGTGAGTACTGGGACTACGAATGTTTTATACAGTCCCAGCTTCGTCCGTCGCGACAGGTTCGCTGAGTGGAAAAGTTTCTTTAGGCTGTAGAAACACCGACCGGTCATAGGCTGCCAGCATCCGTGCGGGTATAAATGTTATATGAATATGTTTTCACATAATTCAAATATTTTTTGTATAATTTTATTTTGATTGATTTTTGATATAAATGTATATGTTAAATCGGTCTCTTTTCATCCTATATCGTTTTCCTCCAAAGAAGAGAAGGATACTTCTACAACATAATTCAAGATTTTCCATTCTCATCATTATGGAATACCATTTCCTCCAGAGATTTAACAAATATCTTTTGCCCAAATACAAACACGTTGGCAGAACTATTTCGTCATTTTTTTTAGATATTGGTATCGCAAAAAAGAAAAATGTTTCCACAATGCCAAACTCAAACGAAACCAGTTGCTTATTTATGCTACCCAAAACAAACGATTCCCATCGCCCCACGTGCCCCCATCGAACGCCGATCGAAAAATCGTTTCCCGCAAGTTCGATTCCGTTCGAAACCGTACGCCACCAAACAACCCCCCCCCTCCCCTCCCCCGTTTGGTATCTTTTGCAAGAAAAACGTACAATCGCACCAAACTACGTTTATTTAACGTTACCCTGGAAAGCAGTTAACCAAAACACGTGGCGGGAAGGGGGAGGGGGGGGGCCTCCAAAGCACGGGGCACAAGGCAACACGTCCACCGGCTGATATGTTGCCATTATTCTTGTGCCTTCGCTCGTTCTCGCGCTAGCGTCCTTCTCCGCGCTGTTTCATTCGATTTGTTTCACGTTCAGCAGTGTGCTGTTGAAAAGTGATCCCAGCGGGCGGGCGCCGGCTACGGAGTCTGCACGGGGCCACAGTCGCATATTACGGCACGCACGTACTGAAGCATTCTTGAAAAGTATACTTCGCCTAATAGACCGCCGTACGGTGCCGCCGTGCGAGTTTGAGCGCCGCCAATCTTGCGTGTGGGAGGCTTCCTCAGCTCAGCATCAACCATAATAGAAACCGGGCCCGTCTTTTTTCTACGATTTTGTGCGGCTTTTTGATGGGCGGAAAACAAAGTGGAATCGGTCGGACTGAGTCCCCCTTCCACGTGGGAGGGGGGGGGGGGGTGGGACAATTTTTGGAAACCGGGAGCGACCACCGCAATACGTACCTTGCGGGGGATTATCGGTGCGTAATAAAAATGAGTACCGTAGGAATGAACATGCACAACATCAAAGGTTTGGACGTTTTGCGCATATGCGTGTGTGTGTGTGGGTTACGATTAATCGCGTGGTGCGCGCGGCAAGGTATCGCGGGCAAGAAATCTCTTCGGCGAAATTCTGCACTAAAGTATGCCGAACATGTTTGCCACGCACTCTGGAACGGATTATCCAATTGTACCGTTGCGTATGCGTGTGGCGTAATCGTATCCTTACGCAACTGGTTTCGCGGTGCCGGTCCCTGCTGCAAGACTTGATGATCCTTCGATTTTCCTCCGTATCTGCGTTTTTTTTTTGTTGCTCTGCCTCCCCCCGATCGGCGAGCATGTGTTTATCTGCAGCCATCTGATAAGGGCTCACATTGCGGTTCAGAGTCCTGCCTTCTCCCCCTGAACACCCACGCCACCGGGGTTCGCCTAATGGAACTAACTTTCGCACACAATGGCGAGTCGACGATGATTGACTGTTGGATGCCGCGGATGTATCTTGCCGCATCAGCGAAACGTTGGGTGGGGGTGGGAGGTTTTCTTTTTTTTTTGTTTCGGCAAGCAAAATTCACCCACCCACGAGCCGTGCCCAGCGGAACGGATATACAGTCAAATGACGCAAACGTGACGCGTCTCGGCGTCTCACTTCACTCCACCTGAAGGGGGGGGGGGGGGGAGGGCGTGGTAGCGTTTTGCGCGGAAAAGCGATCGAAAAGTTTTCCCCGTAATTGAATGCGGTCGTGGAAGCAAGAACCACCGGCTTTGATTAAGGCGGATCCGAACGGATCACCCCGGTTTTCCAACCTCCCTTCGAAGCGCCGTCCGCCGGTGGAGTTTGCAGCATCGCCAGAGCGAGCAGGGCTGGGCCCCCACGGGCGGAAGTTAGTTCCAGCTTGCGCGTAATTATAAACACGACGGCCTGAAACATAATATTTGTCGCCTGCTTTTCAGCCTGGCTCAGTGACGGGAGCCGCTGACGGGAAGCTTAAATGGGAACGAGTGAAGCCAGCGTCTTTTTTAATAATTTGCGTTTATTTGCAACCGAAAACAGAACAAATGTCGCAGACTCCTAGCCGAGGGGCCTTCCCCGTGAGGGATTAACCCCTCGGCTTTACAGCGATAACACTATTGCTAGTGGAGCGCTCTCCTATTTTTTCCACTTTTTTCTCCTTCACTGCTTAGGGCAGTCCCCACGCCATAGGGACTGCCCTCTCGCATTCCTGATTAGGAGTGCAGCACTTGCATTGCCGCGCTAGCGGCCTGATGTAGCGGCCTCTGTCGCGGCCGCCTCTTCATCCGCCGTTAGGCCACCGGAAATCGTCCCATCCGGCTGCCATCTGCTATTATATCGCCTCCTCTCCCGCTCTCTGAGGCGACGCTGCACCCGCCTGCG
>KB673645.1:3422783-3467783 GCA_000349145.1 Anopheles dirus
CTGCCTGTCACGCAAGACCCGGCGAATAGCATCTAAAGGAGAAGTCGGATCATCGGAGCGCTAGCGCTCCGCACTTACACCTCTCGCTCTCTCTCACTGGACACACAATTTTCGACAGGAGCTGCCACAAAAACACGTCTGTTCTCGTCAAGCGCTTGCGAGGGAGTCAGTGAAGCCAGCGTCTGGCGGTGAAAGTTCGCTGAATGGCGGTTGTTAGTTAGACTATTGGCTTCGTTTTTTTTTTTCTTCTTTCTTCGCTTTGTCCTTTCACAAGAAAAGCACCCGAGCTGCACAACATCTGTTGGGGAATCAGGATTGTTTCGCTGTCCGTGAGTGATTTCTGTTTTAAATATTAACAACACACCTCGCCTCTCTTTCTCCCCCTCTCATCATTTCAAACATGAAGCCTTTCTTATCGATCATCGCGAAATACTGAAGGCGGCGGAAACCATGCACATACGGTCGGGAAAAATCAAAGAAATCACGGAAACATAACGATGACAGGAGAGGAACAAAAAACGCACAACCTTAGGCATACAGCATCCGGAACAATTTACAAAGTGCTGCCGGTGTGTGTGTATGTGTGTGTTTGTGTGTGTGTCGTCTAAAAATAAATGTCCTCGATCGTCGGCCAGCCCAGCACGAGCCGGTTTTCCCTAGGTAGCTCTCGGAAAGCGCGTCTTCCGTAACCCGTTCGACACTTCTTCAATCTCTCACTCTCTCTCTCTCTCTCTCTCTCTCTCTCTCTCTCTCTCTCTCTCTCTCTCTCTCTCTGTCTCTCACTGTCCCATTCTCCTCACTACGAGCTCCGGCAGCCCTGGCGTTTCCATTTCGCATCAATTTTCGATGATCAATTATTAATAAGCTACAGCCTGTTAAACATTCCCGGTAGCTCCGTGCGGGGGCAAAACAAGGGTGCAAATAGGGCCCCTCTGCTTCTCTGCAAGGTACCTGTCCCGGGGAAACTCTTTAAACATTTACTGGCCGAACCTACCACCCCCCCCCCCCCTACCTCCTCCTGCCCACGGCGACGTGTACAGTCGGGGGCGTTACGCCTCGGTGAGGATGAAAGCTGATTGAAATTTAATTAATGACGATTTATCGCCCCATAACGCAATATTTCGTCAACTGTCGATCTTTCGGCCATTCCCTCCTGGGAAACGGGTCGCCGGGAGGTGAAAGATCTAGTGGAAGCGAAGCGTAAAAGGCGAAAGAAAAATAAAACCCCCGTAAATAAGTCATCCTTCACGGTTCGCCTGCTGACTGGTGAAGGAAAGAGAGAAAAAAATATTACGGGCTCTCTACGACGACACTTCGATTGCGATAGGAATCTTTGCCCCGCTTCGAGCGTCGAGTGGTAATGAATGAATCGTTGTTATGATTGCCGTAAGGAGCGCGCAAGGAGCACACGGAAGGGGCTGTGACAGTCTTCTCGAACACCGAAAGGCAAACGTCCCGTGCGGCACAAGACTGCGCAAGCTTTGCTCGTTTCGACCCCGTTTCGAGCAGTGACGAGCGATTCGAGCAGCTGCAAATTTTCCACCCGGCTCGAACGGTTTGGCGCGCACCACGAATCTTCCCATCGGCCCGTCGGCAGTCGAACTGTATCCGTGCTGCCGTCCGGTGGTGCATCGGTGCTGTCTGCTCCACCCATCGCCGATTCGACGGGCCCGTTCTGGTGTCGCACGATCGAGCACACTGCACTCGGATGCGGCCGGGTGACGGGGTGAATGGTGAACCATAGTGCGGGGAAATTAAGTACACAGTATAAACCGCCGGCCCCCGGGTAGTGTTTGCTTTGTTTTTCGTTTTACTGCTCATTTCCGCGAAATCGTGTGATCGTTTTTTTGTTTTTCGTTTCGTCGCCCGTATGGATGTGTGGTGGTAAGGAGGCCAATGTTATCAGTGTTACCGAGGGCGTTCGTCGTGTTTTAATGACACACCATACACGCCGTACGAGCGGGTCCGCTGCCGGGCAATCAGGACGCGGCGGTGGAAGTAATGAACGACATTGTTAGTCAGGTTAATGTGACCCACTCGGTTGCGGGAGCTGCGCATCCTGCCGGAAGAACACAATTTGTGACATCATTTTCGCTCGTGTCTCGTGACGTGAAATAAAAATATATTACGAAGAAAAGAGAGCGAGAGAAAAAACACCCAACAAACTGCTCCAAACGGTCCAGGTGCTGCGGGAGTGCGAGCGGTTTTGATGGAGTTGTTAAGATAACGGTCACTCCGTCGGCGAGGATTACGTGCGTTACGGTTCAGGATGCAATCGAAACCAGATGTTCCATAAACTAATTATATTGGCGGGTGGAAATACAACGACGCTTGACGATAGCTTGGGCCCGAATGTTCGAAACGGTTACCAACGGAATATTATCTTTGCAGGCAGGTAGGAAATAGATTACTTTAAAAAATATTTTCTAGATGAGTGCAGCTAACAAAGCAAACAGGGGTGTTTCATTACTATGGCTGGACTTTTTCACATCGTGGAGTCTGCAAAGTAATATATCTTTTTCGTGTCTGTTATTTCAGAAGTCTGCCTATTACGTAGCTACAATTGGCTTACTGTGTTAAACTAATCCGAATAAACAAGTTTTACTCTTTTGTTCAACATTTTATTCATACAACTACTTCTTTCTGATGTCTGTTTTTATTTGTCGATTAATGAAACCGGGTTTTTATCACTATTCAAATTAAATCCGCCCAAAACATAAAAGTCCATTCTTTTCACCAACTAAGTGTAGTATACGTCAAAATGTTATATGTATTAGTAGTATAACCACGCTGGGTATTTGTAGTTGTGGTGAAATAAAGTCACTCTCAAACGGGAAGTCAAACCGTGTAGATGTCACACTAAGCAAGCATCTATAAGACCTGATTGAATTAATGAAATAAATTAATGATCGAGTGAAAGTGAACGTAATATTTAATTTTTTATTTGCTATTAATCTTAACGTTTTGGATTTTTTGCTATTACGGATTTGATTCCAGCTCTTAGATGTATAATCCTCAATGTTTCGAGAGGTGTTTTGTTAGCTCCCAAAAAATCTCAAAGATTTCATGTTGGAAATTTGGTACGAATTATCAAGAAGAAGACATTTTTCTCTTAAAACTACTTTAACCATATAAGACATCATAAGCGAAAATTTTCATTTACACTTAAATTCTTGTTGATCATATAATTTGGCCTAGCAACAACGACATTTACTATTAAAGCATCTGGCACTACTATCTGGCACTACTACATCGAAAGATGTCAGATGGTTTTCATTTTGTGGACACCATTACCGTCTACATGGGAAAATTGATACAGAGTCGGATTGAGGTTTGGTCTAAAATTGGTCTAAAATTGTAGACCATGTTTTGTCTATATTGGTTATGCGGCCAGCATAATATGAATGGAATTTTAATGTGATTTTGAACATTGAAACAACATCATCTTCCATGGATTGATTAACAGGTGGAACCATGCTAAGACTAAGTTATTCGTATTCGTATTCAAGCAACAAAGCCATCGCTGTGTGGATAAAATAAGAAGACTTGGTTCGTTTATAGGAAGAATAGATGAAAATATGAAGAAATGCTTTTGCATGCTAGTAATTTCAATCAAATAAGACGACTTTCCTAATTTTCACAAGGTTTGGGAAAACACACTTAAGATGTATTAATAGAAAGGTAACTTATCTGGTCTTCATCTCACACATGGAAAATAATTGAAAATTTAAGTTGATTCTTTTTTATCCGCCTAAATTGAAAATTTTATTAAGTCAGCTTACTTCATTGCATTCGTATTCATTCAGTTTCCCATTACTTTACATCTTATGATGCAGCAACTTCAAAATTTTAATCCGGTTATAAAACGAATACATTCGCTTCAATGATTCAAAAAACGGTTTGCTCGATTTATTCAACAGTTGCGAATTTGTGTCTAATTTCTTTAGTCATCCTTTAAAAACAAAATCTGCGCCAAAAGTAAACTGAACTGTGCGATGAAAGCTCTGCATTACAAACTTCAAAGTGAAACAAACTGACCAGAAACTGAAAAGATATTGCGACTGACAAAAGCGGCCGCTACCTCCAAGCGATAGGCTAGCATCCCAATTACTGGAGCTGCTTTTTCAATTACGCCAAATCGCATTCCGGGAATGAAAGGACAATGAGCATTAATTATACGTCAATGTTTCGGGGAAAAGTAAGCCCACCTGTAGACTGAGCTTACAATGATTGTTTTGACTGCCTGCCAGCATCTGGAGTAAGTGAATAACCATTATTGAATCTTGTGCATAAACCATTTGATGAAACCACAAGTTCCGTTGAAAGATCAGTTTAAAACCACACGATGCCGTCTTTATTTTATTTCTCTTGTGAATATACATTTGAATGATACGCTCTTATGGCACAGTGCTTTGTTAGAATATGAGCATTTCAAATTTTCTTCTGTTCTGCTTGTCGACGAGATTTGAGAAACGTACGATTCCATGGAAACGACCTTGCAAATATGGTTTTGCTGTTTTCATGGTGTTTGTTTTCATTTATATTTTTGCCACCGTATGTGTATTAATGGCTTGCACGTTGTGCGTTCAACTCTGTAATCGGTATCCGTATTAACGTTCTATTATCAGTACAGCGCAGTGAAAGGTTAAGTGGAGGACAAAAATGAAAATAATTGCTTGACAAATTGCTGCTTCCAGGGGCTTTATTGCTATTGTGAGTCATCAGTCCGTGAAAATAGTATGAATACGTTAAGCTTAAAATAAATTTGCGAAAAATAATATTTTGCGCATGAAATTCTAGATCTTAAATGTGTTGTTTGCTACTGAAATAGTTAATTATTTGTATAGTAAAAACTAGGTGCAATTATTAATTAAGTAGAAGTCTTATTTCCTATAAAAAGCTTGGATTCTCAAACACTGAAAAAATGTGTTCCAAACGGTTCTTCAAACAACTCGCGAGCGCGCACTGCCCAGTACACAATATATTGCACTCGTTTCCGTTCGGCTCGAAATCCCAACAACGTGGGCTCGAATATCGAGCGACTCCCAGGTCCCCCGAACAGAGAACCATCCGTCTGACTACACGCAACCAATTTAACCGAAGGAAGTATACGGACCGACTACCGACTTCTCAGAAGGGTTCCTGGAAGACGAATTCCAAAATGTGATATGGCCTAATATATTCGTACGATCCCCAATATTTAATCTTTTTTTTTCCGTCTACCGCTACCTTGCTGGCATTGCATAGCAAAATATCGCCTAAGGTGTTCTAAGAGATTTGCATAACTTATGTAGAATGCTCTCCATTATTGAAGGCTAGATTATTTATGATTGTGAAACTTTCGTACACTGTGGTGTATGCGTGGATTGTCTCAATACCAACGTCGTCTAGACAAACTAACACACGATGATATATAAGAGAACAGTTTCGGCACAAATTTACGTCCACGCCCCAAGGGGTAAGCTATTGCCAGTAGAATGTAGAATGTGATTTCGGGTCGCTACTACTGTCCACCTCACGGCCAAGGTACTATAAACCAACCGGCACCTGTATGGGCCGGACGAACGAAAGTGTACGTTTTTCACTCACCACAATGACCTTCCTTCTTCTATGAATAACATTCGCTGCACATGCGACCGGAAGTATCCCTGCTGGCGAAGCCGAATGGCAATTTGATGAATGGTTACAGTGAGAAACGTAAATAGTTGGCCTTTGCTTACGGTATCATTATTCTCCTCCTGAAGTTCATTTGATTATGGTTGTTACTATTATTATCGCACGAACTATTCCTTATGTTTCGTTGGGTACGCTAAACGTAAATAAAATTGTATACTTTAAACAAACATATCATATCATTTTCGTTGTATCCATGTGTTTGGCAATCGTGTTTATATGATTTTATGTGCAATATAAACCATTTTCTTAATCCAATATAAGAAAAGTTGCATTAATTTAAAATAAACCTAATCGTTAACACAGATTATTCGCTCTATATCGCACCCATAAAAACACACATTTTCACTGTCAACACAATTTAGAGATATTGTTTCTTTATGCATTAAAGCTAGGACAGCAGCACAAATCGCGAAAAGGGCTCGCTACTAAAAGCAGCTACTAAAAGTGCGCACATAAAGCCTGATCATTCGTGGGTTGAAGAAAGCATAAAGCATGTTTGCTGGGATTTGTGTTCCCATCGCATCGGCCGGAGCGGTACGGTTGGGTTGCTCCGTCGGAGGCTATTCGCATTAAAGTGTTTTCGGTTTCGGAAAACCCAAGTGACCGTTACAGTCCTGCAATGGATTGGAATTTGTTATTGGCTGTCAGGAACCATCTCTATGACGGCGAACGGTTTTCATTTTCCGCCCTTGCACGCATCTCCTAATGTTCGACAATTTCATGCGACCTCGCACGCTCGATGACGATGATATTGAACGAGATCCGCAAATGGATTCCGATTCCGATTCATTATGTGGGCAGCGGCACTGAATGTGTTCCCGTTCTGAGCGGAATGTTACAGAATGAAACCCTTTCCCGGCGGTTGTGAATATTTTCCACTCCATTCACTTCAAAGGTACTTCATGT
This sequence comes from Anopheles dirus, assembly GCA_000349145.1. NCBI lineage: Eukaryota > Metazoa > Arthropoda > Insecta > Diptera > Culicidae > Anopheles > Anopheles dirus. The sequence goes on from KB673645.1 coordinate 3,429,366, forward strand.
TCGGTTGCCATTTTCTCAAGGACCATCTCCACCGAGGAGCGTTGGAATCGTCAACGGAAGCATCCTCTGTTGGCCTTGCGGCAAACCCGCACTCCAGTACGCACGCATTACGATTATTTTTCATTCGACCACCAAGGGAGCAACAAAAAAAATCGTTTAAAAAGAATTCAAACGAACTAGCTCTAGCTGACAATGGCTGTGCAAAACGGACAGGTCCGCTGGGAAAACGCCCGTTGGCATGATCGGCAAGATGACGATGCAGGCCAAACTTCTAAAGTACACTCTGCCTGACCGCTGGTGCGACGGTAACGCACGCTTCCGTGCGGCACAAAGTTTCGCCACGGCGGTCGCTTAGATAAACTTGTTTTCGTAAAGTATACCGCAAGCCCGCATTTGTTGTTGTGCTTCTTTCCAGTCCACGGTGCACGAGGCGGCGTAGCGCCGTTACGTTGTTAATTATTTTACTGACTTTTGACAGGAAATTAAGTCCCCGTCCGAGTCGTGCAGTGGATCCTCTTCCGCCGACCATATGACGCAATAATAATGATCATCGAAGTTGGCGGTGACGCTGGTGGAGCGGTGGGGCGTACCGAGAATGAGTTTTAATTAAAGAGACCGCCCGATACCCGATGCGTTTAGCGTGTGATGAATGTGAGATTATTTAGCCTCATCATAATTAGCATTTTAATTTAAGGCGTACCAGGCGCCTCCATCGGTGGCTTTGAAGTGTGCGGGCAGAGATGAAGCTGAACTACAAACCCTCGTTTTGTGTAGTTTGTCGTCTCACGCTGTTCGCAGTACCGTCTGTCACGCGCGGCCCGATGTCTTCCTACTCAAATCCGGGCGTGTGGGAAATTCACATTTAAACTGTTTTTCAATAAAAAAAATCACCCAAATCATTCTGCCCCGGTCCGGCGGATGCTACTTAAGTGAGCCCTTTTTACGAGGGCAATGGTGCATAAGTTATAGGAAAAAAGGTGAATCGTTCAGGCAACGCTCGCCAGGGAAATTGGAAAATGGTAGTAAAAATTTCCCAGAAAAGGGAAAGAGCTTCAAACATATTATCGCATTCTTCTACCAGTAGCACCATAACCAACTCGCCCTCATCCGCTCATGATGTCCGCTGGGTTTGGAATTGTTTTCGGCAGAAAAAGGTCTTAAGACGATGATAGAAAAGGCTAGCCAGACAAGAATGGACAAAAACGGGAAGCCGCCAACTGAAGCAATATTCGGTCTCACACGGGACAACAATAATGGGTTAAGTGAATATTTTCCCCACATTGCTCTTTGGGGAGTGTAGCCCGATCCACTTTGCATCAGTTTGGTTAGGTTGCATAAAAAAGATACCGAAAAAAATCTTCACCGAAGGACGAAATTAATTATCTTGATTTTCCTTCACCTCCAGAAGATCATTAGGTTGATTTTCAAACGACCTCAAGGTGTCAAAATGATACCGTAATGTTGTCAACGTCCTGGCCAATTCTCGGACGTCTGCCGTATCCGTGAAAAGATTCTTGCTTACTCCCACCCATCTTCACGCTCGGCTTTTGGTGGGGCGGTGATTGATGAAAACAAAGCTGACGGTTTAATGTTTTTAAGCAATGTTTTTTTCGAAAGCTTTTCAAGCTACCGTGAAAGCTTTTCATCAACTTCAAAATAGCAGAACAAAACAATCAATCTTACCGATGGAGTCAAAATGGGCGCATGAATATAATCTGACTTCTACCAAGCAGTATGGACGCGCCCGTTATCTAGCTAATTATCATGGTAAATTTCATTCGATGGCCCCAATTAGACTGACACGTGTCGTCGAGTGGCCAAACACGTTACAGCCACGCTGGAGCGAATCAAATGAGAGCGTCTGCCGTGCAGCTGCATGCGCGTGTGGTTGTGTGAGCACCCGAATCGGTGCTAATCGATTCGGACATCTTTCAGGCACAGGTTTCTGTGCTGCGAGTTGAGGAGCCAGAATGATGCAGAGTGCAAAAAAAAACTCTTCCCAAGAAAGCACCCTTTGGCCAGGCGGGGCGACCAGGCGGTACTGATAAGTTAGGCAAAGGCGCTGTTCGATACGGTGCTGTCGTTAATTGATGAGCTACGGCACACCGTTTACACCTCGCTCCCGTACACCTGCCAGTGGCATACTGCGAAGGACTTTCCGGACGTTGTTTGTGACCGTTCGGGAAGGCGCCAGTGCTAGAGGTGTGCCACGTTTGGGTCGCAAGCGTAGGAGTAGCCCGTATTTTTACATCTATTCATGGTGCGCCAGGTGCGCATTGCTAGGTTTGTCAAACAGAACGTTGATGTCACACCTTGCTGTGACGGGCGGCGGCAAACGAAAGCATTCCATTCCAACACTCCCTTATGACACGAGTTTCGTTTTTTCTTCTTCTCTCTTTTGCATCTTGCTTACCCGGTCCAACACGGTGCAACCACGGTGAATAACAACAAACGAGAACCAAAGAAAAAAGCCATCTTATCGCTTGCCAGTGCCTTGGTGACACTGCTGGGGTAACCGTCAACAGTTCGAAGGTTGGTAATTAGGTGAGCGAAACATTTGGCATCGCCAGTGTGTGCTAAAGCGTCGTAATGTGTTTCGCTCCACCTGTCACTGTGTATTAACATGCTCGGTGGCAGCAGCTGTTGTGTTGTTGGACCATTAGGAACTGAAATGTGGTTTGACGGCTATCAATGCTATGTATATACAGGTAAAACACTTCCGTCACGGAAGAGCATATGGATATGAACACAATTGTTTGAGCTTTATCGTTCAGAATGATGTTAAAACATGAAAATCATAAACACGTTAAGGTTCTATAGAAAAAAAATCACACTTTAAATAAACAAACACACTGAGTCCTAAGCAAACTACCCTTAGGTGTATGGAATATGAACCGTATTTCTAACTTCAGCAAACCATACGAGAAAACTAGGTCATTTTAGTATAGTATGGTTTCCAAAGAAACCAATAGTAAGTTATATGAGCAGGATAGCACGCATAACCACGTTCGTTACACCAAAAATGAATGAAATGGTGTTGATTCAAGGTTAACGGAGTGCTTCGCTTGAGTGTTTGGCGAAAAAAAAACAAGTTGTTGTGCTGTGTTGTAAAAGCAGGGAGCGGCGATACGCCATTGAATCATATTTATCGATTGAGTATTTGTCAAGTGGACGAGAGCCATAAGTGCCAAGACTTTTTGCATAAAATGATCTAGGGCAACTTGCAAAACGTGAAACATATTTGACCAGCAGTTTACCTCATACAAGGATATTTTAAACTGGCTTGATCCGCCTATTGGTTGGACAGATGAGGTCTTTTTGTAGAAAAGGAATAATGGATTCGCCAAAAATTGGCAAAAGGTTAGTAACGAGTATATTAATTGAGGGAGTATTTGCATTGACTCATCACGTCAAATACAAATATAATAAAACCAAACAAATGTTCAATGGAGAAGAATATCTCATCTAACGTACACATTAAAAAAGCATATTTCTTCAAACGGATAGTAAACAAACGGTCGAAGGTGAATTATTACGTAATTATTTGAATCTATTCTCCTCTTTAAATTTGTCCAAAAAATCTCGATCGGGCGGAGCTGTGGCACGTTAGGAGGATTAGCATGCTTGAGCGCCACCTGAATGCCCATCTGCTCCATCTCTTCCAGTACTTGCTTCGAGGAGTGGAACGAAGCTAGATGTGGCCAAAACACCAAGCCGTAATCTTAGTGATAATTTTTGACGAAGGCGGCAACTTAGGCACGAATTGAGCAGGCGTTACGAATAAACCATAGAACGAAGTTCTTTCACTTTTTTAACCATAGCTAATGTAAATGAAGTAAAAGAGTAGCCGTATTTTGACAGTATGTTGTCAACAAGGATACATTGACCACTGACTGGGGAACCGACCACTGGGTGACAGAATCTCATGAATAAATCGAAACATTTTGTAGTTTTTTTAATGCATACGTTAGTCGCGGTGTTTGGAATGTGTGAGTGTTGTGTGTTTGGTATGTATGCGATCACTCAGATAACTTTTTCAACTTTATTCTGTGCGCAATTCGCTTGGAAAATTAACTATTGATTATTGTGAATTTTATATTCATCATGTTTTTATCCATCAAATAAAATAATGTGATGGAACGTAATAATTTGTTAAAATTTGAGTGGATTGGATTGGAGCAAATCGCATTCGCGCTGTAAGATTGCGCTCCGCATGATCCATCTTTTGTTAATGAATAATGAGTGAAAAGGCTTTTTCGCTCTCTCTTGCTCTTGATACAACAACAGCGCTGCGCCAACTAAGTAGTGACAAACATTTTCATCCGAAACTTTCCTCGTACAAACGCCATGATTTTACGTTTGTTCGTAATAGTGTTTGACGAATTTCTTACATGAGATTGTAAGTTTTTAATTGAAATGTAAGGGTTGACATGTGTTTATTGCTTTGTGAAATAATCTATCGATGAATTTTAGGAAAGCAAATGCAAAAATACTTTTAAAAATAACAAGACATCAGCGATATACGACTCCTGGGCACCTACACGGGGCCACTGAACCTACTAACGCAAAAAGTAGCAACCTCACTAGTTGTTGATAAGATTGTTTAACAAACAGGTGTTTTATGTCAGCTTTGTACATCCAGCTCCAATTTCTCAACCTCTCAAGTATCTAAACGAGCGAAAAAGCTCGATTTTCTGCTGTATTGTTGAGAGCATTGAGAACATGCCCCCAAATCAGCCTGATGTAATATAAGTCCGGATAAGCATGAACAAGAAAGTAACTGAACACGAAAAGCCGCCACACCGCACTCCACCCTTCCGAAGGATGCTCCGGGCATGTTCATTTTCACAACATACTGTGCAAAAATGAGCACTCTCTAATTTGCTTCCTGGTGTCACATGTCGCACATTGTTTCGAAGTGCCACGCAGCACATCCTCACTCGGTAGACGGTTGCGGCACTTATCATCATTACCAGTCATCTGACAATTGCTCTGATTGCTGCCACGTAACACCCAGCCGAGCATTCTTCTGTCCCATCGGCACAAAATCCGTCAGGAGTTTCATACCGCCGCGTACACTACACCCGCACGGTTCGCTTACAGTGGTATGTAAATTTAGTATGGCAGCGATTCTCGGAACGCACGCCTTGCAGGATCACGCGCCTCTCGAGAATAAGGTTTGCTTCGCCGGTGTACTCGACATGCCAGAGAGCACCATCAGACCATCTCCACGCCAACGGTCGGCTTGAGCAGCACGGCCGCAAAACTTCGTCTCTCGGGGCTAAAAGAACACGAAACTTGCGCGCAGCACGTGGAACAAATGAAACTGTCCACAATTTGCGCCATTAATGGCAAGCCGTGGGAAGATTGTGCGCCTCGAAGGTGCGATAAAAACGGCCCGCTTCACATCGGAATTAAGGATGGCATTTCGTCTTCACCACCATCGGAGCGTGGAGTTACCTTGGGCCGAGCTTTTTTGGGCGTGCTGGCAGGCTGTGGGGTTGTGCCGGTGTATGTCTTGCCGACATGATTAATCTGCCTCTCTCGGACTCGATGGCTATTAATAAGCTCCGTGTGATGCTCCGAATATTGCTGTTATTATTGCCATTATTATTATTACTGCCCACCGGGCTGGAGGTTTTGGGGTTTGAGGTTTTGGTCTTGCAGAATGTTCGAGAGAAGATCCACGCCCCATCTCAAGAGCTGATCGTTGCCGGGAAAGTAAATCCCTCGGTTTTAGTATGGCTGATTTATTTTCTGGTTGAGTCCTTCCCTAACGATTGATGAAATGAATTGCGTTAGCTGAGATGTAACGCGAACTTGTTTTATCTTTCGGGGAAGTCTGACTGCTAACTTTCAACAGGCGCATGTAATAATGATTCTGGCAGTTTGCCTGCTTCGGGGAAAACTATCATTCCAATATGAATGTTTCACTGTAGTGCAAAAAACTATTTAAAAAATCAATTAATATATATATGAATAACGAATAAAATAAGCTGAAACCCATTACCATAATGTGATGAACATTATACATTAGATAGGGCAATATTGTTTCCTCTGAACGCCTGACTTCAAGGAATCAATATTCGTCATTAACATTTGCAAACAGGAGAAAGTTTAACCTCCTACGGGTTTCGGGGATTTCATGAAATAAAAGCCAGGAGGTTTGTCATTTTTTGTGATGTATGATGCAAATTGAATTCAGTGAACTGAAATTAAAACATGAGGGATGTTTCGATTTCGCTTTATGAGGGTGTTTATTTTTTATGAGAATTGAATATCTAATCAAACATCATAATTGTCAGTAATTAGTTTCAGAATGCTAGGTGAACTGACGTAAACCCGTTTTTAATTATTGAATGATTAAAATCCACCATTCGTTCGACATTCGACGATGATAAAGTTCTTCAAGCCCTCCATATATTTTGGCCACATGGTTGAAATCCTTTACGTGACCATAACCTATTCTGTTGTAACTTGACCAAATGTCGCGTTTACATTAATTTGATAGTCTTCCTATTCTTTGCTACGCAAATAATCATAACCTCGCACGCTCCTTCAAATAAACTCCATGACCGATAGCATCCTATCGCATCGCTGTTTAACCTCTTGCTGCTTTGTTCACCCATACAGGCAGACACCATCAGCACCGCAGAGCGCGCTCCCGGATGTCACCAACCCGGCGAAAAAAGCGGATGTCCTTCGTAGACGTCAGTGAAAGCCTTCCCACCCGGCTGCTAGCCGGCAACTATCCAACTAACTAGCCGCTCGTCGAAGGCAGCAAATAATTTCCGGCACATCAGTTCCGACCGCCCGTTCGAGCGAGCAAATGGTCAGCACAGCAAATAACCATCTAACGTCGCGCAGCAGGATACTTTTCGCCGCGCCACCGCAAAACGTCACCCGAAAGCTCACGGACAGCTTATTAACCCTTTGCTACCGCGCGTGCTGATTAAAGTATTGAGTTATAACATTCCTTTGCATCATTTCTGCGATATTGACCGCGTCGGTGATAGTGGACAGTGTTTGAGTGTTTGCGTGTGTGAATGTCACCGTATCGGGGAGGGTGCTTTGTGGTGGAGAACTTGCTAGATGAGGCTGAAACGTTGAACCGGTGGTTTGAACTGAGCACTTGCCACTAGTTGTACGTAAACTGTCGGACTTCTTCGTTGGACATTCCGGTGTTTAACGCCAATAAAAGTTCAGCCCTCAGGGACAATCCTTCCACGTACGGTGGATCAAGTGTTGATAAGAGCAAAAATGAGCTAGCGTGTTTAATAAAGCTACAGACAGGCGTGCAATGTGACGGGGAGGATTCATACCGCATGCCAACGTGAACGAATAAGCAGTGCTTCGATACGCTTCGGTTGTGTGAAATATGGCCATCAACGGTTCCACCATTGCCACCAGTGCGTCGGTCATCATCAACTACACGGCTGCCCTTTCCACCAGCTACCAGGAGCTGTTCGCTAACCTCCAGCTGAACGAGGCCGACGGTGGCATGTTTGACGAGCGGCACCGGGCAAATGTGACGATGGGCTGCAGCCGGGCTTGCTTGTCCTGGAAGAAGCTCGTATTGGTGGCACTGTTCTGTCTGCTGATAGTGATCACCGTCGTTGGCAATACGCTGGTGATCCTGTCCGTGCTGACCACGCGTCGTCTACGCACCGTCACCAACTGCTTCGTGATGAGCCTGGCCGTGGCAGACTGGCTTGTCGGGATCTTCGTGATGCCTCCCGCCGTCATCGTCTTCGTCGTCGGTACGTACATGCTCACGGTCATGCGGTCTCGTTCCGGATTGATGGTTACCGGGCTTGTAATGAATTAATCCACTCTGGCATAATGAGGAAGAGCGGAACCAAGAAGATGGTCGAAAAATTGTTTCATGGTTAATACGGAATACAGCAAATAATGAATATATGAAAGTGAATATTGAAATTAGTGATATTACCATTACTATTTTTATGTTATTATAAAATTTTCTAATTTGTCATTATGACGTTTTTGTTTTTTTTATATGTAATAATAATAATACTTTAAACGCGAAAATTGATAACCTCCGCGAGGATCAAGTTTACATTTTCTCGATAATACGTATGAAATGAATATAAATGTATTTTTAACACGAATTAGCACTGTAGACCGCATGATAATATACTAACAACAATAGATTTCATTCGCTACTTTATGAATGGTATTATTGAAATTTGGTTTCATTAATAAGCACCTATTTTAGCTTTGATACTGTTGTTGATTGAGTAAATTATTTTAATACTGATATGCAGTATGTAGCTATTGCATAAGGGTTTTCCTCGGTTTATTTACCCTTGAATAAACTTCGGTTTAAATTAAAACAGAAAAACTTAAAAAAATCAAGACATTTCAACGAGACAATTTTAGAGGAAAATTATATCTAACAGATGGAAAGTGTGTATTTTGTGTACTATAAACACTATCACATGAATATTAGTGAAGTTGTTCCGAACGAATCTAAACTCGTTGGGAATGGCCAAGACCGGAGGCTTACCGTCCGACTCAGCGGCGAACACTTCAAACACGTTATCGATTCGAGTTCAGAATCTGAATGTTGTTTTTATTCAATATCGTTCGCTCTTTTATACATATATTTTACCTTACTTGACAATTATTAACTTACAGCTACGCTCGTTCCAACGATCGGCAAAAACACATGTCTTGCGTTTACTGGGTATTGAATATCTTAGCATAACCTTGCGCTTAGTTAGCCGTTTCCGATCGGTTGTTGCTAAGCTGTCACACTATTAAAAAATACACAAATTACAAGAGGTGCTACTACAGTTGAACTTAGAATTCATTAGAAGAAATTCTGTATCAAATCTACGTCAAACCGCATATTTGACAATAACAATATTTTAGGGTATTACAGAATCATACAATTGACAAACTAAACTTTTTTACCTACCGTCAAGTAAGGATTGGAAATATTAAGAATATTGACCGTTCTTCCAACACCGTGCGACGTGCCTCCAGGATGCTGTGTTCATTCTTTTACAACTTGTTGCGTAGCGAAGCTTGTTGTTTTTTCGCCTTAGTCGCTTCCCTCTTGCAGCGATGGCCGCTGCGAGTGAACACAGGATTACTGTCCTTGCCGTACACTCGATCGAGAACGTTGGCCCGGTTGGAACCCTGTCTGGCACGATATTGATAGGCGTCGGCTTACACGGGCATGCCGTTGTCAGTAATCGCGATTGTCGGTTACGTTCCTCGGGTCCGAGGTTGGGATCCCTTTATCATTCGTTCGCTTTACGTCGCTTAGCACATCTTGATGGCTGTCGTTCCGAGCGTATGATTTCATTTCCTTCCTACCTTCTCATTCGCCAGAATCGTTGAGAAAAGTGCGCATATGGTACGCCTTTGCTGCGGCATGTTTTCTGCGTGGTTGACGACGAAAAATGATACGAGCGAAGCATATCTGCTTATACGCGTACCCTAACCGTTCAGGTACGGTTCAGACGTATAAGCGCCTCATGTTAATGCTGATTGAGCTGCCGAGATAGGCGTGCTGTGTATGCACAGCAATGTATGTGTGTGTGTGCATGCATTGTAAAGTTGTTTGCCAATGAAACTTCATTAAAGCTTCATCAAATCACGCAGGATCGCATTACACAGGTCACGATTTGGAAAGAAAAATAAATCATAACCAAAAGAACAGTGGAGCATGTAAACCAAACACCAAACAAAAACAATTAAGCTGAGCAACTCGCCATGTCATCTCCAGTGATCATGATCACGGCAAGCACAGAAGGAGTGGAAGATAACATGCAAACCTTTCAGGGACGACGTGATCTCTTCCGTTGTGGCGCTTTACTCACGAAACCACCCCTACGTTAGGGAACGATTCCCGGCTGCCGATAAAACACTCCAGCGTCAATTGTTGCGAGTTTTGTGAGACTCGGGGAGAAACACAAATAGACTTAGTAGCGTAGGTCTGGGGAAGAAATCAAAGACCACCACATCCGAGAAGTCCTCGTATTGAAGTTTGTGCGAATGGAAAAGAAGTACAGCTTATTGCTGCTTTCCCAAACAGAAACTCACACCGCCTGCCGGCTCACAAGGGAATGGGTGAGCGAAAGTTCATTACAGACCGGCCGACCCGTTTGGAGCGTCGAGCAAATAAAATTAACACGAATTTCGCGACTACTGTGTTGCGCAAATTGGCTCGACAAGTTGAGGCCCATCGCCTTGCCTTCCATTTCCTCCACGTCGAAGTTGTCGAGTTAAAGTGAAAGTAATCCTTTGAATAAACAAACCCTAGGATATTGCTGTTTTGCTCGATCGGCGGCCAGAGTACGTGTGTATGTGTACGCCACTCCCGCTTTCCCTATGGTCTCTTTGTCCGCGGGCTGTACACGTATACTGAATTCGATTCACTTGATTCGCACATAAACCGGTTGAGCGGAGCACATTTTTTCATTTATGTTTATTTTGCGGCTCTCTTGACATTACAGTGTCGGACGTTTGTTTAGTTGTACTAAAGATATTGGAATATCTCATGTATTGAATGCAGCTCACGTGCTTCAAAATAATTTGTAATTTCATGGAAGTCACTTGCATAAAACATACACACTACAGTATGTTGGTAATCATGCATACACAAATTGCATAAATTTCTTAAACAATTGCTCTTAAAAAGTTCTTACCAAAATGTCAATGCTTGCATACAAAATTATAACTGAAACAGTGCTACTTAGTTATTTTTGAAATTCGCTTCTAATAACAAATTTACTTCAGTTGAATAATATTTACGTCCGACTGTTAATTACGATAATACATTAATATATCCAAGTTCTTTATATTTACCCATTTCATCGTTCAAATGAATAGCTCAGGTCACATAATTTTATTAGTTTTGTAAAAAAAATATTTCAACTGCAATTTCGAAGCAAAAAATAACGAAAATCTTAGCATAACATTAAAAGTTCTTTTAATGTTTAATGTTTAATGTTTAATGTTTTTTTTACATGACTTTTAATCATGTAAAGATGATTACAGAAATATCTTATGTGCATAGGTCTTGATTAAGTTACTTGATAAAAAAAAACAAAATTTTCAAATAGAACAAATTGCTAATATTTCTTCCCGAGTACTGTCAAACAATGGGGTTAGAAAGTGCTGTAAGTGATTTGCTTATTTAATACCGTATTCGCAATCTCCAAAGTATCTCGTATAACATTATCACTGTCTTAGGTAGAATCCGATCTGATTTGAACCGTTTTTTTGAACGTGTGATGAAACAAATTCGATGCACTGTGCTTCTGTTTGCCTTTTTCATCAGCCACACTTTCGTACTATCTTGAGGCATTCTCTTTTTCCCCTGCTTTTTCTCAGAATCATGGCAGCTCGGTTGGATATTGTGCGACATTTGGATATCACTTGACGTGCTGCTCTGCACAGCCTCCATACTTAGCCTGTGTGCAATCAGCGTCGATAGGTACGTACGCGAGCAGGCAGGAGGAGATTGTTTTTAATATTCTTTTCCCTCCTCGCAGATATCTTGCCGTCACGAGACCGCTCACCTACTCCAAACGAAGGCGCTCGAAGCGACTCGCACTGCTCATGATTTTCGTCGTGTGGCTAGTGGCGCTGGCGATCACCTGCCCTCCGATTCTTGGCTGGTAAGTAACCTCTTTGCATAGGTAATGAAGTCGAATGTGTATCACTTTAGAAGCGTCTTTGTGGTGGGATTAGATGCTTAGCTCGAGGTCATTGCCACTGCAGCACTGCCTGCCGCTTGCCCTTTAGGTAATGTCCAATAGAAGGCCATCTTCCGAGTACTGTCTTCGATTCGACCGCCGAATCATGCTATATTTATTCCATTCTACCCACGTACCATTAGCACGCCCGTGGGATTTCATCCAGCTGCGAGCACATTCGGTCTAGTCGCCTTAAAGATGTGATATCCGTGCCGAAAAGCAATGTGCGTTTACAGTCGTCATAGGAAATGCTGTTTTCAAATATTGAATCCGACAGCAAAACGACAGTTACGCGTAGCGAAACATTTCCACACGCCCAAGTAGGAGTGTTTTATCTTTGCGGTGGCGTTTTATTGTTACAGTGGCTTCTGTGACGAGCTTTTAGTTTTTTTTCTTGTTTAAACATCTTCACATTTCAGCGTTTCTTCTTGTCAGCAGGCAGGGTTCCCAAGTGTGCCATTAACTGTCTATTATTTCTGCCATACTAAAAAGCCCGGCAACATCGAAAATCGCAACTGGCGAAGGCTTTGACTTTCCACACGGGAAGATTAATATGTTCGCTCGAAAGGACACACTGTAATCCTTTTGTCTGTGTACGAGTAAAAATAAATCACGTTCCGCCGGTCAGGCAAGGGACGTACAACAAACGTTGCACAACAGAATAGTGACACGGTGAGCGGTACAACCTTTTAACAAAATTAGCCTGAACAAATCATGCGCGCCCGACCCCGAGCGAAAGCGAAAAGAGGCAAAACCGCCGTGTGTGCCTTCGGAGAAACGCTAACCAGTGATGCTTTTCGGTCGGCATCCTGCCCGGGACACAAACAAAAAAGCAACTGGCATTTAGCAGTCCGTCCGTCAAAGAGTAGCATAGATGTTAACGACGTTTTAAGGAATTCAGCAACAAGTTCTGGCTCGTTGCTTTTGTGCCGAGAGAAGTCTTGTAGAAAATTTATCATTGCTTTTATAACGTTCCCAGAACTCGGACCGTCTTGTGCCATCCCTGGGAGACACGGTGCCCGTGTGGAGACGCATAATATTGCGACCGGATACCCTTGAATCGTAAAAACTCGAATTAATGCTTCACTTTGCCTTCGTCCGGCGACTTCAGCTTCAAGTATGATCAATACACTTGTTCATTTTTCACAGTGTGCAACACAACTATAAAGCAGCATTATCTCAAAACGGTCGTCAGGTAATCAAAATTCGTCTTTCTCGCAAATGGAATACAGCAAACTTATACAACAAAATATGTATCCCTTTGACGACTCTTAAAAACCATAACTCCATTTGCCGCTTTGAAAATAAATAGAACATATGCTAATGTTTGATATTACCAAAATATGATTCACAAAACATGTTTTGGATTGATCAAATTCAAGTTAACCTGATGATGCTGATGATCTAGAACAAACAAGCACACTATGATAAATTATAGAAATATTTCATTTTTCTTTTCTATATACTGAGAACACTTTCTTTTAACAAAATCAACAGTTCAAATGTTGTTTAAAATATTGAGATGGTTATGTTTTACAATGAGATGGTTATATGAGCCAGGTGCACTTGGCTAAACACGCTGTGAAGCTGCTTTATTGACGGTTTACGGTTGTTCAAGTGCTCTTCTTTAGAATGCGCATGTACTTTTATCATACTACCGGTATCCTTACGTCCACGTTCTCATTGCTACTATGTGAAGGTTTGTTTGTTTCTTACAATATTTCATATTTAAACTTGTGATCAAGCAAACATGATTACTGCAATATTGATGTTATTGAAAGTGTCGATTGTTAACAGTATTTCAACAAATGTGTGAAAACATAAAAATGTGTGATTTCAGAATGTGTGAGCTTTAAATCAAACATTTCTTCTCTATATCTGTCATCGCTTTTGTATATTATGCTTGAGAAGCGCATTTCTTCAGTTGTTAACGTTATTCAAGGTCATAAATACCTGGAGAACTTGCAAACATAAAATGAATGTATTTTTTGATAACATATTGAGTAGTAAACTGAATTCTATTTCAAAGATTAATAGAATTCTTTTTTTCTCATTTCTAACTTCTCTTGTTGTTATCCTTTATCAAAGACATACACTTGTTAAAGAATTTAAACAACTGACATATTTTTTATCACACACACTAATTCGATATGGTAATCTTGATGGGTATCTGAAATATTTTGAAAAAAAACCTTGAGTCGCTCCTTCATACAATAGATACAATTTGTCAAAGCTAACAGCACTAACAATAGTTAAACTAAAAAATGAATTACAGTTGTGCTGTGCACTGTAGTACACCTACATCCTTTTCCGGTCGTTCACTGTGATGGGACCGTATCTCTCTTCCATCGCTACGTAAGTTTCGTTGCTTCTTGATTTCCGTGGGATCATATTTTTGATGCTTTCCATCTGCCGTCATTGGCAGGGACCGGGAACTCTTGAAGCACGGTAAATTCAATTCCGAATGTTTATTCAAAAGTTCACAAGTCATTTTCGGCAGGTGAGGACGCTACTTAGCTCCGCCACGTATCGCTGAGCCGTCTGGCAGAGCGAAGCTCACTTACCGGAGGGCAGTAAGTGGAATATATATATTCACTTGCAAAAATTTAATCTCAACAAAATCAATTACCTCGCAAAAACCTGCTGCTACTGCTTCGTCTGGACTCGAAACTTCTCATCCCACCGTTCGCGATCATGATGAAAATGGTTTTTCTGCGTAACTCTCACTCCTATTTTCGTGTGTGTGTGCGTATGTTTTTTTCATTTCATTTCCCGCCATCATCGAATGGACGCAGGTACGATCAGGATAGGAAGACGCTGCAAAGTTATGAGTGCCACTACAACCAGAACAAGGGCTACGTGGTGTTTTCCGCCATGGGTTCCTTCTTCATCCCGATGACGGTGATGCTGTACGTCTACTCGAAGATCTGCTGCGTCCTAACGTCTCGCCAAAACCGAATGACCAAAACGGAGGTAAGTAAGGTACCCAAAATGGACCGCCGCTTCTCCGGACGGATACCCCAAGGGAGACGGCGTGGTTTTGTTTGCCGCGTCCTCAGCTGTCCTCACTGGTGTTTGGAATGTTTGGAAAGGATTCAGCCGGCTGTCGGGTGTTGTATTTTTTCCCCTGCGCCAGCACCGATCGTTTGATTTCGTGCCGGTGAAGTGTGTTTGTGGGATTCAATTTCGGGCTGCCCGTTGTTATGCTAATGAGTCGCCCACGGCGCTGACTCGGTTATTTAGGGATTGTTTTTCGGGGTAGGTACTTAAAATTCCGCAATCATAGATTTTGTGCGTTAAGGAAATAACATTATCGTCAGCAGTCGCCAAATTTAATTGCCCGAGTGCTTTATTTAATGCTCCTTTTCAAGCATTCTCGTGCATGGAAAACAAACCTTTGAGAGCTTGGGTGCAAAATAATCCCTCACGGTAATTGGTTCAGATGCTTACGAGACTGGCAGTGATGCATTACCATTGTTGCGAATGTTACGTTGGTGAGAAACAGATTAGGTTGGGAAGAAATTGTGCCCACGCGGCAACATACACATAAATACACCATCGCAACGATGCCACGTGAAAAGAAAACCGTTATTTCATTCACAAAAACAACCCATTCATGACACTCCCTTTAAAGCGTAAAATGGTATTATGATTAGAGTGTGTTCCCAGGTAAGCGGCATTATTCAGAGGAAAACAGAAAAATGCATAAAATGTTTCATTAGAGCTGTTATTCTACATTAAAAACAAAGTTGTTGTCTTAATCATTTTAATTCTTTTCAATCGCGATAAACACGAGTTTAAGATAGTGATTATTCCACTTGGGAAGGTTTCTCAAAAAAGAAAGATTAGTCTGTTTCCGTGCTGTTGGAAGTAATAATTTCGTTATTAGAGCCAGTAGATAAAAAACATCGTATATTCCAAATTCATTTCGCAAATACTTGTTGACGTGTCTTGTCTTTAAAGGGCTATAAAATATTGTTTTACAATCCATTTCAATAGAAGTTAATGTATTATAAATCCCTCCTAGCAGCGAATATATCTCATGAGCTTGTGCATTCGGTTACTAACAATGCATATAGAGTACCAGCCATTGTATCGAAAACGTTTTGAAAATTATCGCAAAAAAAAAATTTAATGTTATAATAGATCTTTGAAAAATTTGAACTGGTGATGGAACACTGTTTTAGATATTGGGCAATACGGTGTAGAATTTTAAACACACAATGAATCGTTTGCTAGCGATTTAAATGAATGAAAACACTGTTTGCTAACTGGCAATCAGAGCTCCCAGGAAAGTAATTTCATTAATGTAATAGTTACCGTGGATGTGACATAGCGAAGAATTGGTTCTAGCCAACGGCCAGAAGTTGTTTGTACAAATCACCTGCGGCTTTCGCACTTGTATAAATCATTTATAGCAAGCTCACCCACGAACCGAGTCCAGCGGTTTTCGCCGGTTGTTTGTGGTCTGGTTTCAATGAACCCCGCCCGAATTGGACCGAGGGCACGTGCTCGGGTGGGTTTCTTTTAAATATTAGCATAAGGCCCACTCGCTGATCCTTAGCACAAACCTAGACCAAAAGACAGATGCTAGACGGGGCGCGCTCAGGTTCACCGTTGCGCGCCTTTTCCTCGAAACGCAAGGGTAATTTTTCATGCTTATTCTCTGTTTACTTTCTGACCTTCTCTTCATGGACATCCTGGTCGCTTCTGCCACACACCGTCTGGTGCCGTCTGATGCCGTCGCACGGTCTGGGCAGGCGACGGAGAAAAACTGCGATATAGAAGTGGACAACTGCACGTCGGAGGCGGATACCAGCCCCCGGCAGGTGGCGAGCGGAGCGTACGGTGGCCGGCATGCCCTCACCACCGGCCACTACACCAACGGGAACAGCAGCAATAACACCTCGCACCAGACCCTATACGAGTTCCTCAGCTCGAACCGAACCACGCCGAACACGGCATCGCGGGGCACGCAGAACAACACGCGCAACGGCAGCAACGCGAGCGGCATGTCCAAGTTTTCCGGTGCCACGTTCGAGCTGCGACCCATCAACACGGTGCAGTTCAGTGCCAGCCAAATCTCGCTCTCGGAGTCGTGCGCCTCGAATGTGACGAACAATGCGACCAAAGTTCGGCTGCACGGGAAGCGCATCCCGATACGGATTTCGTCGCTGAAGCGCGAAACGAAAACCGCTCAGACGCTTAGCATGGTCGTCGGCGGGTTCATTGCCTGCTGGCTGCCGTTCTTCGTGTACTACCTGCTGATGCCATTCCTGCCGGACGAATCGAAGAGCGATGACCTGATGGAGTTCCTGACCTGGCTCGGCTGGATCAACAGTGCCATCAATCCGTTCATCTACGCGTTCTACAACGTCGATTTCCGGGTGGCGTTCTGGCGGCTCACGCTGCGGAAGTTCTTCAAAAACAAGCACAACCTCACCTTCTTCAAGTCGTAGATGCGCGATCGGTCTCGGGTGAATGGCGGCAGCCACACCGAGACCGGACAGCACGACAAGACAGTTAGCGTTTCGTTACTCTATGCGTAGAAATGAACGGCAACGGCAACAGAGAGTACCTATTCATGACACTCGTCGCGTTACGTTTCGTTCTGATTCGATTCTGGCCTACGGGCACGGCGAGCCTGGAAACGTTAGCGAGAAATCGTAAATAAATTAAGACTGTCTCCGTTGCTCCGGAAGGTTCTAACATTACGCTCCGCGGAGGTACGATACGTGGGTTGTTTGTTTTTCGTTCTGTGCCCTACCGTGAACATTTAATTTCCGAAATCGATTTCCTTTCAGCGAATTTTTTGAATGCATGCTTCGCTGACTGGTCACTCAACTTGTGATCTACGTTTATAGCATATCTCATAAGTAATTGCGTTTTCATTACGCACATCGTTTGCATGTATCATGCGGTCTTTTAGTTGTTGTTTTTGATGAAATATTCACTAGTTTGGATCTTAAGTAGGTTTCAGGGAAAAAGTTTTTGCATATCTATTTTAAAATAGTATAAATAATAATTATTCGGATTGTTAAATATGACATGATATAGGATTGACATTGGATTGACATAGGATTTTATATATCAGAAGATGGAACATGATACGAAGATATTATAAGAATGTAATATAAATAAAGAAGAAGCAAAAAATATTTCAATCAATAATATCGGATGTTTTAGACTTGGAATTCTTTCATAAGTAAGTATAATGAAATCATTCATATAATTTCGCACCTTTTCTTAAATGCCGGGTTTCAAATTCAATTAATACAGTGCATAACATAATTTTATGATCAGTTGTTATTTTTTAAGCATCAAACAAAAAAAAAAGCCATAGATGAAAATGATGTTCGCCTAAGTTAAATAAAATAATCAAAATCTGTTCATATTTTTTGTTGCATATTGCATAAGTTTTCTCCATGTACATTTTATTTTCAATGCAATGCTATTTTTCTAGATATCTACTGCAGTTTCCGCTAAGTAGTTTTCATGCAAGATTAGGAAGATTATTATGTGTATGTCTTAAATGCATAATTAATTATTACACATCTCTCTCTCACTCTCTATCTGGCCCGCACACAGTTGAGCACGTCGTGCTGACATGGCCTGGTCGGCACCAATCGATCTCCAGGATACTCGGTCCATGGCTGCAGTCTTCCATCCGTGGTTGTGCCCGATCTCCGTCAGGTCGAGCTCCACTTGATCCAGCCAACGAGCTCCTCTGCGCCTCGTGCCGAACGGGTCGCTGACGAGCACCTTCATGGTGGGACAAGAGTCCGGCATCCTCAACACGTGTCCCAGCCAACGTATCCTTCCTCGTGGTTCATTCTCCTCCTCCACACACCCTGCTCGCACACCCCACCGAAGATAGTTCGTAGTACCCTCCGTTCGAAAACAAGGAGGGCATTGGCGTCCTCTGTCAGGATGACCCAGGGCTCATGCCCGTAGAGGACCACCGGACGTATCAGGATGCGGTATATTGCGCATTTTGTGCGGGGTTGGAATCTTCTGGATCACAGAAGTTTGTGGCGCCCGTAGTAGGCACGATTCCCCTGGACAATGCGCCTCCAGATTTTGCTGCGCATGTTGTTGTCCGAAGTTACCATCATACCGAGGTAGCAGAACTCCTCTGACGGGGCTCCACAAACAAACTCAATGTATTGAGATAAGTATGTTTGTTATCATTTTTAAGTTCGATCATAAATTCTATGCTTTTTTATGTAAAGTTATTGATGCATAAAGCTTATTACTCTGTCTTAAGTTTTACATAGATCACACATCCTTATTATCTTCAACATCGAAGAGTTTAAACATTTTGAAGAAATAAAACAAAAACACACAAATGCTTGCTCTGAACTAATTGTGTAAGAAATTCTACTCAGCTTTACATGTAATTCTGCTTTTATCATGCAAGATAGAATATGAGTTGAACGTTTTAAAAACAAAAGCATAAATATTAACAAAACTTGCTCATCAATATCATATTTGTTAGAATGATGCGAACATATGAAATGAAATCACATGTAGATGAAATCACGGTATTAAAGCTCCCACAATTGAAAAAGCATTCAACCGATCCAAACGAGAAGCTCCCTGCGGGACAAGAGATCTTACTTGCATGCAATGTTTGCACGCAAAGCGGGATATTTCACAACGCTTGTAAGATATTTCCATATTGCTCATTCAATGGAGGCGCCTAGTCACTCCTAATGGAGTGGTTAGTAATGTTGGAAAATGCTCATTCATCATAATATTGAATGGCTAGTTTAATGTGAGGTATCAAAGGTAAGGTATTGTAATTAATCATCATTACAAATAATATATACGAATGGGAAAATATGCGCAGTGGAAGTACATGTTTTAAAAATATATACTTGGTTATGGTTACTCAGTAGAAAGTTGTTAACCTCCGCCAAACGACGTGTATCGAAAAAAATATCAGTGATGCCAGAACGAATTTCATCAGAACCAGCTGATTCACACAAACCGAATGCTGACAATCGATCGAAGTGTCGTACCCGTGGCGTGTCGTGTACGGCATCCGGTCATGCGGCTGTTTGCACTACGAAGAAATAGTTAACTCTCAATCGAAAAATCGACAGCTTTTGTGGGTTCACTGTAATGGTACGCTGGAATAAGAAAACTTTTTCGACCATGCAATAACAAAGACAGATCGTTCGCTAGGTTTGGTGTGTTTGGTCGTGAAACGGTTCGTTATTTACCTTCGAATGAAATTTAGTTTTCCCGAGAAAACCGGAACGGGCTTTCGAGACGCTTTGAAACATCAAATTCATACTTTCCGCAAACTCAATTCTATTTACTTTGCATCAAAAATACTTCCCGCCTATTGTATAGTAATGAAAGAAACATCCAGAATCGCGAACTTTAATTTGGTAGGGAATTAAATTCACCAACGATCCTAAAACAAGAGCCTTCTCTTGATATAGAGTACGAAAGACGGCTAGTGGTAATGATGGAAAATACCCAAACGAAGAAATTGTTGACCAAGCGAATGGAAGTGCTCGATGGTTTAGGGTAACCGATTGTAATCGCGTTGAAACTCGCGCTGCTCCATTTCAAATAATTACCGCTCCATCACCATCACCATCCAAAGGACTTTCAGCCCGTCGAAAACTTATACAACTACACCGATCGGGTCGGTGAGATGCGAAACAACGGACAGCATCAATATTTAAACGATCCAACCCTCACCGAAAAGGCACCTAGTCGTCGGTCATGTTTGGTATGTTAGTTTTAAAGTGAATTCAAGATTGTTTAATTTAATTTAAGTTTAGCAACTAGAGGTACTGAACACTGGAGATTAGCCATTACTTACTGCTCGTGCGATTGCAATCTGGCAAGAATTCCAGTGATATACCCTCGCCAATCCAGGATTACGTCCGATGGTTTCGTTTGAAATTATTGTTTCGCCATTCTTGTAATACAACTTCTTACCGTTCCGTGCGCAAATTCCGTTGAACGGCAATGTTGAAGACGCTTGGAAAACAAATTTCAACGGTGGAGTTTTAAATGCTTTAAATTCGTTTTATGCCCACTCAGCACATTTTCCGTACCGTGTCTGGGTGGATTTCCATTAAAGTTGACGGCAGTGACGGAAGTTGGTGGCGGTACGACTCGCCTTGTAAGCTATACTGTTAATCGAGGGCTAGCTGGCGAATGTTTGAGAAACTCTCTTGCTCCCTCCGCTATCGCACAGGTGATAGCTGTGTGCAGTAAATTTCGAGAGCATCTACCAGAGGATCCGAGGGTTCAGATTGTATGCATGTGTATGTGTGTGATATGGGTGTATGTGTGTTCGTTTGATTTGAATGAAAAGCAAGACAGCACCATAATCTCATTACAGTTTTATTGCATTAGTTTGTTTGCCGTCGTTAAAAGGTCGAATCTGCCTGCACAGGAAGCAGTTTCTCTCGGGGAGGGTGAAAAGGAACGGATGACCTGGCTCTCTGCGAGACCGCTAGGGGCAGGACCTTTGTTCGGGTCAACCCCGACGTGGAGGGCGTGTGCAGCATGGTGGCGAGCATGCCGCACCGTGCAGGTGGGCACGCTCGACGGAAAACTCAGCGCACGATAATCAATCATCATAAAACTTCAACCCGCACTACGGCTGCACCATGGTTGAGCTGCTGCGCTGTTATCGGAAATTTCCCCAACGTCACGGTTGGTTGATAATGGAAGCAAAATAAAAACAAAAATTCTCTCCTTACCAACTAGCTGAACAATTAGACGATTGAGAAGGTTGCACGGGCGTGAGTGTACAGAAAAATTGCTTCCACCAGCTACCAATTACTGCGCGGTGGAGATGGGAGCGGAGATATGGAACCACCACACCGCAGCTCGGTATCTTCGGGCGTGTAGGCAGAAGTGTATTCATAATAATGTGCTATCACAAGAACAACGAACTGTTCGCACGTGTGCCAATGTTTCCACCGTCCCACCGCAAACTGGTCCCGGAGGACGTGCCAGGCAGCGTTGTAACGATTCACTCTTCAGCTGTAGCTGGTTTTTCTTAATCATTTTTACAGTTTGTTTCACCGTCACTCTCAAGAGGTAAAGTTGAGGATGGAAATAATCGAACTTGTAGCTACGTGTTATGGTACTGATTATTATTCAAAACTGTTTAAACTTTTCGGGTGGGTTTAAACCGTGTAATTAAATATGTGTTATTACAGCAAATGGTTTGCACTGCAATGTAAAACATGAAATAGTAGTATCGTTCGTAGTTACTATTGGTTCTTTAAAATATTTTGGAAATAACACACCAATTCCACCTGTTGTATGTGGAACTATCAACTTGAACCTTCTCGCGTATGCAAAATCAGCAATCTTAATACTGGTTCAGAAGGAGGGGGTCCTAAGAACAAGAAAAACCAAAATAAATAATCAATTTGCGCACTATTTAAAACCTTTTTCAACTTCCAGAAACATAAACTACTTTTATTGCAATTATGCTTTCTGTTAGAAACTGAAATGTATTTGCTACTTTAGCCGCATGTAAGTGAATTTGATAAATTAATTTAATTTAAAACCTTTGATTTGTAGGTAAAGGAAAAATCGCAAAGCAAGATCATCTGAATTGAGGAATAAAACGTTCCTTTCAGTGACTTTCCTTAGTCTAAACATATTTAAATAGGCTTTTAAGGCATCAAACTTGGTTCAACGGTAGTATTTGGATTTAAAGTGTTGAAAAATGATAGTGAAAAAAGGAAAATGTTACTTTGAAATTGGTAAAGCGAATCGGCTTTTCTTCAAGAGTGACTAACATACTGAAAATGTAATAAAAAAATCACTTATCCGCACAGTGTAATAATGCAATTCCCCCCGAACACATTGCCCTCGAACGCTACTGATTAAATCGTCTCGCATGATGGCAAAAGTTTCGCCCGCTGAACAGGCAACTCTGCGCGAAAGTTTTCCGCAAACGAGGAGACAAACACAGAACGACAATGCAAAATTCACCATTCGCTAATAATTGCACAACCACGCAGCTCAGATTGCTTACATCAGCACACTTCGCACGCCAACCCCCGCATTTGTGCGCTGCTCTGAGTTTCCCGTTTCGCATGGGCTTATCACGGCTACCTGCATGCCGAAAACTTTTACGCTTCCCAGCGACCAAGTGGCGGCAGCATGTAGACAATGTTAGACAAAAAGTGGTTCTGTGGTGTAAGCACGGATGGGTGTACTTGTGTAACTTATTGTGAGATTTTTTGTTGTGTTGTGTTTTATCACGCAGCAGATTTGATGCAGGCAGCAGATTGTGACAAAACACACACAAAAACACACGCTGCATGCGATGAAAAATTGAGCTTACGTGAGGACGACAAGTTTTTCCGTCGTGCGAAGCTGCCGTATCGAATTTGTCAGTTTTAAATAGATTCCAATACAATGATATACGATACTAGCGTACATAGCGCAGAAAGTAATATATTAAAATAATGCAAGGGCTTACACGTTAATTTGATGATATAAATAGCAATAATAACGCGTTAACATAGTACTAACATAACAAATAACTTCTCTCTGCTCTGCTCTCTCACATGCTAACCCGGATACAAAAAAGAACAACACACTATTCGTTGCAGATTTTGTTAAACGGAAGGCAGCTCCATGCAGACAGGCTTCCCAATATCTTCAGCTGATAAACCATCGTACTATCGTCCCACGTGCTGTTCGCTCGTTTTCATTTAGCCTCACTTTTAATATTCCGGCTCAAGAACACGAAGACCTTCATAAAGTATGCTCCACGCAACCACATCGTCAACCTTTATCGTAACGTTTTATCTCATGTTGCGGAGCGTACGTAGTTTGGCCGCTCGAAAAGTTGCGAAATGATTTACGTCTTATGTCGTTCCACGCGGCGAGGATGACTATCCGACACGAAAGATGCGCAAGAAGTGAACTACCCTTGCGGCGCCATATTGGGAACTGAACCTTATTCGTTGCAAATATGGAGATGCAGGAAGGAACCAAAAAGAAAGAAATGAACGAGCAAACAAACCCAACCACAATCATCCGGCCGATGCACCGATTAGTGTTAATCTTCCTTTTTAACCGTGTCGTGCCTCACAGGCTTCTGTAATTTAAAGAAAAAAGTTAAATAGTTTGTTGTGTGTATGTGTGTGTATGTGTGTGTATGTGTGTGTATGTGTGTGTGTACACGAGCATCAACTCTTCCGCTCGTCCGCATCCCCACTCATTGCTCAATGAAAGCAATTAACGTTTTACCTAACTTTACGAGCACAGCTTTCCGTCCTTTCCGCCTGGGACGATGGATGAGACGTGCGAGAAGTTTGAAACGCTGCGAACGCAATGCAGCCGTCATTCGACGAGGTGGCCTTTCAACTGCCCGGTAAAAAGTGTTACTTAATGGACTATTCATCAAAACGGTCTTTCGGGAGGAGATGCTCGCGTAACGCGCAGGTGATGCGTTCCGTGCCGTCGCCGAGCGAATGACGTTCCTGGCCTGGTGGAAAGTTGGACCGGTTTATAGCTGCAATCAAAGCCTGTACCTTGCGTTAGTTGATGATGACATTATGTTTTACTTCCCGCACTTAACCCGATTGAGAAGGAGGATAAAACTTGGCCATTGCTGCACCGGTCGTGCTGCGGGTTTAAAGATTGAAGCTCCTCTTTATGGGACGTTTACGAACGTGTCGCAACCTGTGCGAGCAGAGTAGGTGACGGGTATCGTGGAGCTGAACTCCTTTGTGCAAACACTCGATTTGAAAGGTTATTAAAATGTTACACTTCACACTCGTGCGAAACGAGCTCCCGCAGTAATTCATGTTTCAGTGCCAGGTAAAACCACGACACGCAAACGATGTACATTCAGCAACCGTTTGCTGAAGAAAATCGCAATCAAATGCCCGTACATACAGACACACACCTTCACATAACTACATAAGCATGGTAGGTGATGCAGCCACAAAAGGAAAACATTTATCGTGTTCCGTCTTGGAAGAAAGCTTACAAGCCACTAAGCGCCTCCATCGCCGGGGAGGTCGTGTCTTTCTCGCTCGCAAGGCGCCCGCCATTCCAAGCACAACGGGCACGCTAGTGTCACCGCTCCGCTCAAGCCCTCGCAAGGCTTTGGAAGGAACGTCGCCACGTACCGTGGCCGCACGCCTGGGAAAGGAGCAAAACAAGGTAGCTTTTATGCCGAAGCGCAATCGAATTAACTGAGATTCAATTACCGTGCAGCATGCGATGGCGTCTTCTGCAGCGTCGTAGCAGGCCACTTGTAGGATGCACCTGCATCACTTCGCACAGATGCACACACACACCCACACAAACAGGAGGGGCTTCCTTGGCAAACAGAGCTGCCTGCTGTGGTGCTAGTTTTCTGGTTGGAATACGAGATGCCCCCGTTTTGCTTCTTCCTTTCGGGTGAGTGTGATATCATTCAATTTCAAACCTCGCCCTCCCGGATTGCGTTCCTTCCACGGAGAAGCGTGATGTCGATCAAAAAGCACAGTGACGCCTTGAATATCAGCCTCCGGCAAGGAGGGCGGCACGGCTCCGGTACCAGTAATAGAGAATGGCCCTGACACTATAGCATTCGGATGGAAGCCTGTTTGCGGCAGTTTAGCAAGAAATAGGATCCAGAACCATCTTCGGATACTTTCACGTAAGTAGTGGCTTTACATGATACCCGTTTAAACGGAAAATGCAATTTCCGCGTGATACTCTCACCCGGTTCTATTTTGTTTATATTACATTCTCGTGCACCAAGCCTTAAAGCATAATTTTGAGGAATAGAAAAATAATTTGTTCAAAATTCAGATAACATGTTCATAGCATGCGTAGGTGTAGAATTTGGTTAACATTAAATTAAACCATTGATATTGGTCTAATAAGGATTTTTTTCAAAAGTTTTTTTTTTATTTAAATGATATTTTTATGAGCGTGTAAGCATTGCAAACTTAATTAGATCCAATGAAATAGATCAAAAGTCAAACAAACCTAAAAATGTTGACACCCTGGTGATCCAACTATTCTGTTGATGTGTTGCTGCAAAACACCCAAAGCTGGTACAATTCTACTGCAACAGGTTAATCTATAGGAATTTTCATCCATTCTTGAATTCCATTCGCACAATCGGTTTCAAGATTTGGTGAAGTAGTTCATGTAACTCTGGGAACTGTTAAAAAATGGATGAAAAATCCTGTATGAGTGAAAATATACTAAACATGTTAAATTATGATTGGAGGATTGGATTGGATTATTGATCCAATTGGATTATTGATCAGGATTGGATTATTGATCAATGCGACGAAGACGAAGTACCTGCTTGCCGGAGGCTCTGACCGAGATAGAGCCCGCCTTAGGAGCAGAGTATTAGTTGACGGCGACGATCTCGAGGTGGTAGAGGAGTTCTGATACCTCGGTACGATCGTAACTTCGGACAACAACATGAGCAGCGAAATCCGGAGGCGCATTGTTCAGGGGAATCGTGCCTACTACGGGCTCCACAGACTCCTGCGATCCAGAAGACTCCAACCCCGCACAAAATGCGCAATATACCGCACCCTGATACGTCCGGTGGTCTTCTACGGGCATGTGCCCTGGGTCATCCTGACAGAGGACGCCAATGCCCTCCTTGTTTTCGAACAGAGGGTACTACGAACTATCTTCGGTGGGATGTGCGAGCAGGGTGTGTGGAGGAGGAGAATGAACCACGAGCTAGCTGAGCTGTTTGGCGGACCTGACATCCTGACGGTGGCGAAGGCCGGAAGGATACGTTGGCTGGGACACGTGATGAGGATGCCGGACTCTTGTCCCACCAGGAAGGTTCTCGTCAGCGACCCGTTCGGCACGAGGCGCAGAGGAGCGCAGCGAGCTCGTTGGCTGGATCAGGTGGAACTCGACCTGACGGAGATCGGGCACAACCGCGGATGGAGGACTGCAGCCATGGACCGAGTATCCTGGAGAACGATTGGTGACCAGACCATGTCAGCACGACGTGCTCAACTGTGACTGTGAACTGTGATAGAGAGAGAGAGAGTTAAATTATGAATAAAATAAATCGATTGAGTCAATAGGGGTCGGAACAATTGTGAAAGTCGCTCAAACTGAATTGTTATGAAAGTGCAATCAAACTGGATTATTATGAAAGCGTGCTCAAAAGGAATAAGCAAAAAGGCTAACTCAAGCAGTTAAACAAGAAACAAGATCCCATGCATGAAAACGCGTTCGAACGAAAAGCAAAATTTACGAATGAAGTTGCCTGTTATGTATTTTCGTTTCATGAGCATCGGTTTCATATTCTACCACACAACACGATTGAGCAAAAAAACGCATTGTTGAGAGTGGTTTTCATCGGATCATCTTTTTCAAGCTTGCCGGTGCCGTCAAAAGAGTGCTCTTAAACCATGTTTTGATTAAATGGGTATTACGGAGTGAAATAAAAACTTTGACCCGCTCTCAAAATATTCCTAGTCCAGTACAGCTGAGAGATTTGATTAGACCCCAAAAGGTGCCTGTTAATGAGGAACGGTGCACGAAGAAAAGGGATGGTACGAAAGACAGTAAAATGTGTCGGACTGCGCTGTAATGTTCGTTTTGTTCGTACTTTTTAAAAAGGTGTTGGCATTCAAAGAAAAAAGAAACAACTTGTTAGCCTCGTTACAAGAAAGGAGCAGGTCAAGTATAACTTTGAACTTTGAATACGCAATGAGTAAACTTTATAAATTGTGAAAAAAGAAAGCAATGGTTGCCGCCGAAGAGAACATGGGAACGATCGTAAACTGGAAAGGAAAAGGTATCAACGGTCCGTGTGTGGGCTGTAAAGAAAATTAAAAACATGACAAATTCAACTACAAACGCTACGCATCCCTGCCACTCAATGGCAGCTACACTGATGGGAGAGGGGCAGTTCATTTTCGAAACCAAAGACGTGGCAATTCCGCACAATTCTGCATGGGGGACGTGGAAAACTTAAACCTGCTTCCGTTGCGCCAAAATGCGGGAGGAATTGAAAGAAGGGAAAAAAAAACTTAAGAATGTAAACAGCAAATAATGGGCGCAAGCGACAAGGAAGTCTATAAGTTTCTCAATTTACAATGCACATTTCCTGTCGTATCCGCACTGGGCGGACAGTTGTTATAATTTCTTCTCACGCTGATTCCACGGGGTTTGGGAAGGTTTGACTTAATTTGGGGCGAATGGTGTTGGGGAGCTTTTCCATTTGAGCTGGCGTTGGGTAGTATACATTTTGTGTCGCATTTTAGGTTGAACTGAATGCTCATAAAAATATGAAATGAATATCATAGCATTTTGAGATACTGAGATTAAATCAAAACGTTTTCTTCACACTGTTTAATTTAACTTCTAACACAGGCATGACTAAACGCATAGCGAAGTACAATATTTTGGGAGGTCAGTTGTCTGCTCTTCTCATCTGAACCGTCTCTCTTTAATACTGATTGAACAACCGGCTTAAATGATATACATCAGTCTAATAGGCCGTCAATAGCCAACAGCTAATAGCCAATAGTTCAGTCCCAATAGATCGTAGCGCAAGAATGGAAGGAGATTAATAGGAAATTGTATTAATACAAATATTAAATTTCAATCTACAAATTGATACAACAACCTTCCTCAGATAAGTTATAGCTGTAAATATTGGAAATTGATCATACATAACCAACTGCCAGCAAAAGGTACTAGAAAAACAGATATTGAAAATAATTGAAATCTCCAGTGATACATTGTATATTGAATGCAAAATATGAAAAATTCAAATAAAATATTAGATCCTATCACCATATGACGTTAATCTTTGGCTTTGCTCTTTAAAGAACACCTGCTTCTCATGGCGAATATAAAGCTGACATGTTATCACCACAATAAGTGAAAGTAAAGTGCATATGAATTACGGCACCAACATTTCATCATCAAACCAGCGAACTTAATTGTGTTCAACGGCAAATAAAAACTTTCGCACCGGAGCTGCTGCAAGCGATGAAAGCGTGGTAACGACGTTCTTTGTCACCATGGAAGGCTGAACCGAACGGAAAAGGTGTGCTGCAAAAATCCAATAAAGAACGCCTCACTAACTTTGCGCGTCTACCCTCCCCCGTGTTCCGCAGCTTCGGTAATCGAATCATCGACTACAATGCTCGCGTGTCGGTCTCCATCTGCACCGACAGCTAATCCGAAAAACACCGAAATTTCCCCCGAGAAGTGATTCGAGCGAAATGAACGCACGCAACACTCGGTTGCACGGATGCCGAATTTCGCGCGAATTCGCCAGCTTCGCTCCTCCACCCGTGTACCTGAGGGCGGTGTGGGTCTATATGGCAACACAGCTGTCCCATCTGCTTACGACAAAACAAAAAAAGAAACGTTACAATACGTAAGTTTCCCATTCGCGTCCAATTGATCGGTTCCATCCCGTTCGGAGCTGGCCGGGGCGTTCCGTTCGTTCCGTTCCGAATGATTCCAGAACTCACCGCTAACGTTCGCCCGGCGCGATCACCTGAGCGCGATGTTAGAAGCGGCGCTACGAGCGGAGAAGCAAAAACAATCATGTGCGTTGTTTCGTGCTGCCGGTAAAGTTTATCAATGCACCCTAATCATCAAGCTAGAAAGTATCGATTTTCGATTTACCCGCCGGGGCCGGGTGTCGGTGGAAAATGTTGTTAAAAATAAAATCAAACCTAGCGGCGTTGCCTGGGGGGAAAAAAACCGCGCTGAAATTATCATTAACTCACCGATCGCCCCACGGCTCTCGAATGTTCCCCGAGACGCCTCTCGCATGATTCATGGTTGTTTCTCTGGCTAATGGAGTGGTTTGATTCGGGAAAATCCGCCGCACGGGCGGCGACAAATAGATTTTACGAAAATCAATTGCCCACGGCACTACTGCCTACGCCGCTTTGATGAGAATCTCGCCTCAACGGTAACGCGACGCGCCAGTTGCAATTCTGATCCAATTAACGAACGCTAATGATTTTGCCTCGACCACCGTTCACGGGAAAACACTGCTTTGGGTTGGAAAATTAGCACCGAAGCAAGCCTTCAATGGGGTTTCTGCCGAAATGCTTTGAAGTCTGCCCTGCACAGCGCTGTCAAAACTAACGCTGCGTGCGGAAATGAAAAGGTTACCGACTCGTCAGCTCACATAAGTTTGCCCTGGCAATGGGACCATCCTCCAGAGCAAACATATACCCCCGGTGCGGGTGTATGTGTGCGCCGAAGAAGCTCCTCTGCGAGCTCATTTAGCTGATCATTGGAAGCGAATGAACAGCGTAGCGTTGTTGTCCCAGGCAATGGAGACGCCTGTCCCCGGCGCACCTATAAACGATTTCCCACGGCGTCACGCCAAGCCCGTGCTCGTGCCACCCTCATCGGCGAAATCGGAGATTGCTCGCAAGCCAACACCATACAGCCTGCCGTACGGCTGAACCAAAGCAGCCCAAACGAACGCGGCGATAGGCGGAAACTCACGGGCGAACGGAAATCATCCGCGGCAAACCTCAGCTGGTTTTGCTAAATTGAGTCCTGCCTGCTCCCCGACCGACCTGCCCGTCCCTGCAAGCCAAAGCTACGCTCCAGCTACTTGAAATTCCTCGCCCATCATCCGGCGCCGGGATCCAGGGCCGGGCGATATCCACAGGAACACCCAGTGGGTGGCTGCAGGGGGTGGTACATTTAGGCGGGGTGTTTAAAATTCTTAGAATTCCACACAATCCGAACCAGCCGCACCCCATGAATGGGCGGCGCGTGCAGAATGGCTGATCCGGATAGTCCCGTGGCGGACGTCTGGACGTCTTCGCGAGCGCAACATCTGCATGTCGGTTGGGGCGTGTGTAAATTTTCAGCCAAATGTGTGCTTTTCCGTGTTTGGCGTGTTGATACATTTTTAATATCGACCGTTGACTGTTCTTTATGCGCAGCGCGTCACGGGTCGTCACCGTGCGCCGCCCGCGAGGAGCGCACAAAAATGGCA
This sequence comes from Anopheles dirus, assembly GCA_000349145.1. NCBI lineage: Eukaryota > Metazoa > Arthropoda > Insecta > Diptera > Culicidae > Anopheles > Anopheles dirus. The sequence goes on from KB673645.1 coordinate 3,460,080, forward strand.
AACAGGTGACCCACGTGACATGATTATCCTGCCGTTGGTTCTAGTTTACAGAACGTACATTTTTGATCCGTGAATACGCGTTTCCTGTTAACGCCGACAGAAATGAAAAGACTAGAATGGGGATGAATACGCACAAACACATTGTTTTTTTTTTTGTATTATTAATATTATTGTTGTGATATGTTTTCACCACCACGAAGACATCGTAACGTTGAGGAAGGAAAACCAATTAAATTCTATTCGTGAACGCAAACAACGTATATGCATAAATTTGTTTCTCTATGAATAAATTTTAACAGACACATTTTCACAGACTCAAAACTCCATCCAAGATTATAATGGACAAGCGTTTTAATCCAAACATTCGCTCATTTGTATTCAGCAGAATCGTATTAAATTTTGTGCTGCGTATGACATATAGAAACAGCGCGTTATTTTCTTGAAACTTTGAAAAATAATTTATTAGAACAGAGCTATTTCCGCGCACGCCTCTAGCATCCTTAAAAGGTGAAGAGCATTTGTTGTAACTTGAAACTTTTCATAGAATTACAAGTGCGATGTTGCTTCATGCCATGCTTTTGCTGAAGAACTTTTTTATTGATTGTTATTTTCGTAGTCAACAGACTTGTTTACTCTCGCCTAGAAATGCATGCATTCGGTGTGCCACGGTTAGGGAGAACAATATTTAGCGACTTCAGATGAAACACGATTGCTTCTGGGGTATTAGAAACATTTGAACAAAACATTTTCTTCTCGATGGGTTATGTTGCAAAGACTTTTTGAACGATTAAGTGTACAAAAAATAACTAACCTTGCTCTGCACTGGGGTTTTTGAGTCTAGCAGGTGTACATGTTTTTGTATGTTTTTTTTTAATACATCAATGGATATAGAATTATATAGAGCGCCTTTTTATGCGATATTCCCTTATTGTTATTGATGTTATTCCAGTTTTTCAAACAACTTGGTATTTTTTGAATCCAATTTATAGAATGTTTACAGCTCTCTCTCTCTCTCTCTTTATATAAACTGCCAAACAATAACCCCTTGAATGGACAACTACTTCATTTCGGCGTGCAATCGTTCTAATTGGTGTGGTACGATTGTATTGGTGGGACGATTGACGAGGTGGGCTATTGTAGTCTGCAAAAAAAACTACATTGGCAGAAACAATGTGAAACACGTAAAAAAACACATACTCATTCAACGTTTATTAGCCATGGATATCGGTTCCTACACGTCAGGTACTGCACCAAGCTGATACTCACACTGGGGAGTATACAGAGATAAATGTCATGCTGTTAAACAATAAATCCACCCCCACTGTCCCAACAGCAAAACACAACACAACTTCGCTCAGAACGCCGCCAGAGACGCTCGCTTTAACCTGTCCCGAAGCTCGCCAGGCGGCAGGGCGAACCCGTGTCAACTCACCTTACGACCTCCGTAGTGATCGTTCCTGCTGAACTTTTCCCGATGCATTATTCAAACCGAGCCTGAAGGAACGACAGAAGAAAAAAGCGACACTGATGCAACTCAGCCGAGAGTACACGGGGAACGAACTATCGCAACAGCAATGTGCGCAAAACGAAAGCAAAAGTAGAGAAAGCAACAACAACGAAAACCCTCATCAAACCCTTGCTCTATCGCGGGTGCAAACCCAAGCTCTGCTGTCGCCCGACACGGTCTCGGCACGCTGTTGCTCGCGGAACGGTGCAGATTCGGCGATGAGAAACGATGCGCCGGTTGCGTTCTCTCACGAGTACGTTGCGGCTCGCCGGTCCGCTTCGCACACCGACTCTCGCACACCGATCGCTGCCCGAGCGCGTGTGCTCTGCCCAGCTTCGACGGCCGGGACCAACCGGCCCACACGGTTTCCTGCGGTAGGCAGCGCCAGCAGCAGCCGGCAGCTCACGATCCGTAGCGTCGTGCCAGTTCTAACCGAACGCTCGCCCGATTCACTCCGTTCCTGCGTGGCACGGGCAGACCGCGTTCCGTGGCACGGTTACATCGCGCGGTAGTATCGCCAGGCCGCAGTGGTTTTTTGTTCGCCTCTTCTTCTTCTTCCGTTGGACACGAGTTCTAGTTGTTTCACGCCACACTAATCCTTCACTGTCCGGTGGCTTCGTTTCGCATCATTTCCTCTTCGGTGTGGGGTGATGCGCGAGTGGGGCGACGTTTTTTTTTCTTCCTCCCGCTGTTACCAGAGAACGCACTTCGAGATCACCCTTGTGGACGTCCATCCGAAACCGATCACCGGCCGTTGCTTCGGTGCTGTGTGCCGTTTGTGTGGACGATTGGAGGAAGTGTGTGTGTGTGTGTATGTGTGCGTGTTACAACACGATTCGCTCATAAGTCAAACAAGCAATCGAAAGGTGCGAATCTTACAGACCTAACCCACCCCTGATGGCTCATAGGTGATCCGGTGATGCTGGACGGCAGCGGTGGTGCTCGGCGTCGTTAACGCTGGTGAAGGAGTGGACGTGGCGCGAGCGTCGCGAGCGCGTCTAGATCAATAAACAAACAGACGCCACATTCACAATAACCGGCCGTTGCGGATCACCCCGTCGGAACGCGCGCGCACACAAATGGTGGTGGTGCTGGACCGGGTCTCTCCCTTCGAGTGTGCACTTGTGATTAAGTTTCCTGTTCGCACACGGTGTGAACCCTTCCGTGTGCTGCTCACTAACGATCATTCGACGCAGCGATCGTAGCCACCCGTCCAGAATCGCCGCGCTGCTCCACGGCAAATCCAAGGTGTGAGTGTAGTGGTTGGTGGTGGTGGTGAAGCGAGTGAACGCGAGTGCAAGTGATAAAGTTTAGCAAAACTTGCCAAACAAATAGCCTAAAGCTGTTAGTCGATAGGTTCGCTCCGGTTGCGAAGAAAGTTCGCGAAATATGACCGTGCCGAACGAACTAAATCTTCATTACAGCAGCCGGCGGCGCTGTAAGTGAGCGAAATTCGGTAAGTGGTTTTTGGCGAGCGGGCTGGCTCATCCAATAGATTTCTTCCAGAGAGGGGCGAAAATATAATTGAGCGCGCAAAGTTCTTTGTTTGACTTTCTTACTTACGGTGGGTCGTCTGGTTGAGTGCAAAGTGTCTATTTTGTGTGCGTAGTGGTGTGCAAATAACAGTTGCTCTATTCTTCACAGAATTGCATTGCTTAATTAGTTGAAGTTCATAATTGACTTTTAAGTAATCATTCCATCAGGATAATGCTCTTGAAGCTCGCGGAAACATCTTGTCATCAGAGTTTCGGGATGATAAAATTGTTTTACTTTCGCGTTATTTTACGTTATTATTATTATTACATGTCGGTTCTAATCAGCGCGATTGCCTCCCAGTAGTCTTCGTATATCATCTGAAACTGAAACCCATTTCATTAGCAAAAGAATAATCGCTTTGATTCGAAGAAAATAATCAATTTTCAAGCGAATGTTCGCTTCACCGCCGATTAATTAACGATAAAATTGACGGGAAATGCCGGAAACATTAAATATACACAATTTGAGCGACGCAAAATTATGTAAGAGGACTCTCAATTAATTTAACTTATTAAACGGTGTGACAGTGCCAGGTTAGTGTCGTTCGAATTCGCTGTGATTACTTTGCAACAGAAGAAAATGGTAGCTGCTGTAGCATTCAGAGTTGGCTTTGCTCTTCCGGCCGTCACGTTATCAATAATGCAGCTCACGATTAATACAGATTTTGGCAAAGGTGCTCTCCACACCGCTAGATCCCGGGATGAAACAAAAGCTTTCCTTTAATTATCTCACCCGCACGGGCTTCGCGCCTCCCGCTGGATGTTGCGTTCCCGTGTCGCGGTCGCAACATAATTTCCCTTTCCATGGAAACATCCCTCGAAACCGGCAGCTTTGCTCACCTTTCCGAGCAAGGTACACATCTTGCCGTCCCGGGCGCCCGAATGGATATGAAGGCCCCGCATTGTCACCCGGATTTATTACATAAAAGAAACAACAACAAAAAAACAAACTTCGTTCTCGGTTTAAGAATGATGATGAATCTCTCCTAATCTTTCGCCAACCACGGAGCGGGCCTGCTTACCTCCCGAGAATGCTGGAGCTAATTGCTGGTGCTGGATCAAAGACAGAGTCCCAAATTTGATCATCAACATAAATTAAAAGACTTGCGAGCTGGCTGGCTTGCCGGGTGGCTTGAACAGGTTTACGGGCTGGTAGGGAGGGCTGGAGAGGGGAAGCTGAGGAGCTCAAGGGGCTGATTGAAAGTGATTCTAATTAAAAACCATGGTAATGAATAAATTCGACAGCACATTCCTGCTCAACGTTGCCACGCTGTCATAATGATATTTCCGTCAGGTTCGTAGCTGATTCTTCCCGCTCCAGCCACAGCTTGCTGTTTGGGGTGGAAAAATTGTGTGCTCCACCCACGCAAACACACTTATGCGAGACCTAGGAAAATTATGCAAAAGGCAAACAAATCAGGAATGTGGCGCAGCGAAGAAAAAAAAAGACATCCCGGAGCGTGTGTCTGCTAAATAATCCCCCATTCCCTTACGTTGCAGTGATTATCAATGGGAATTTTTTTTTTTTCAAAGTCGCACGTCGTAGTGGGAGGGCAGAAAGCTAGGGGAATAAAATGGAAATTTCTTCTACCGAAAATCCGGACGCCAAGCCTTTTCTTGCGGGTTAGCATATGTCCAGCAAGGCGTGATTGCTTATCGGTTCGAAAGTAGCCCAGCCGGTCGAGCCTAACCGGAAAAAAGGTCTCCCAATTTTAACGTTGTGTCCTTTTCATTGCCGGATCGGACCGTGGGATTTGTGTTTTCTTGCGTGAAGCACACGCGCTGTGTCCTGCATAAAGTGGGTCCATTTTCGACGCTCGTCGGAGGATTTGCGAAAATTTAGCACGTGCTACCATGCTGATCTGATTGCGGCAGCTGCGGCGGCGTTCCGTGCATCAGCCAGCGTCTTTGTCTGCTTGACGACGAATCTCCCCCGGTGAATCCTAAGCCGGGCACGCGTCGGGCGAGATTGAGTGTATCCACGATTCGGCTTAAGCGTTCAACGGCACTGCCTGAAATGACCAGCCCCAGTCCATGCTCGACGAATAGTCCGCCTTTGAGCGTTTCCTTATGAGCGAGGGGGAATTCGATTGCAGCTAATGGGCCATAAAGCGCAAAATTGCCTGCGAACGCGAACAATGCTTTAATTAAGTTTTATCGAGACCACGCTTTTGCCATACCGCGGAAGGCCCTCTTTCGCCAGGAAGCTTTCCGCGAATACGCTCGAATGTAAATTTTGCACTGTTCCCAGCTGCTGCTGGAAGTGCGATCGAAACAAGACAGACAGGGAGAGGGAGTGTGAGAGAGAGAGAGAGAGAGAAGAACGCTCAATCGAATAACCTCACTTTTCTATAATCTAATCACGCGGGTACATCTTGTCTGTTCGTTTCGCTTATCTGTGTCGACGATGCCGAAAGCAATCATGAGAATGATAAGTAAAAGTGCGGGAAAACATGGAAGAACACATGACCCGGGCTGTGTGAGGCCTGACATCGGAGGCTGACACTGTGCTCCGGCGGGGCTTTCATCCATCCAGTCAAAAAAGAAATCCAAAACCAACACATTTTGCACACGCCGTTAGAACAGATGCGAAGAAATATGGGATGCCGAACACGCTAATCGGCACACCGGCAGACATGCCAAGGGCCACATTGCTCCTGAAATAATATCATCTACAGTAACAACAATATAGCAAGGTTTTTTCAACCTCCGGCATGAATCCGACCCGCACTTTTCAGTAGAACCGCTCTAGCTTTATGCTTGTGGACGGGCCTGATGGATCCTCTTTCTCGTGTTCAACCACATTCTTTCCTCTGTAGACTGTTGGCGGTTCAGCAATCCACACTTCACGCAAATGAACGAAGTCAAATTTTGTTACAGAGGCTTACAATATATTGTGCTCTGCATTAAAATTTCTATAATTAATGTTTGTTTGATGTTTATTTGATTGTTTGTTTGTTTATTATTTTATTTCATTCGGAGAGGAGTGGGTGAATGTGAATATAGGATGTCCACATATGGGAAAAGGTTGGGTCTATTGAAAGTATTATTGTTTATATGGAGATATTGTTACTTTACCTGAAATCTTGTATAATTCTCAGACGTGCTACGTCTTTGATCAGCAAAAGGTCACGGAGCTGGGTTGTTTGCTGAATTTGTTTGGAGTTTATTAAGGATGTTACATTATTGAAAATTCCCTTACTCAAAGTTTGATGGGTTCCCTTATTGGGTCCAATAGGAACGTGCTTCCTTAAAACATTGTAATAAACATAATGTAATGTAATGTAATGTAATAAACATTGTATAAAAATTAATAAGACATCCTTGACACTATTACTCAAAGTTTGATGGGTTCTCTTATTGGGTCCAATAGGAACGTGCTTCCTTAAAACATTGTAATAAACATAATGTAATGTAATGTAATGTAATAAACATTGTATAAAAATTAATAAGACATCCTTGACACTATTACTCAAAGTTTGATGGGTTCTCTTATTGGGTCCAATAGGAACGTGCTTCCTTAAAACATTGTAATAAACATAACATTGTATTAAAATTAATAAGACAACATTGACACTATTCTTACTCAATCGCATGGTAAGATTAACATATTTACCCATAAACCACGATATTTCACAACATATACTTAGTTACAGGTCCCAAAGTCCGACGTTTACGTTTTGGCCATCAAGAAATTGATATTCATGCAAAAATCAATTTAGTCTGCCAAAGACTTCCTTGTTAAAGTTGTGTACTTATGCTCTGGTTAACATACAATGATTGATGGGTATCTTTGGCAATGTTCAACAGGCGATACGGGGCGAGAAACTACTGTATACTATTTAAGATCACTGTCCCTACGCGTTCGGAATGTTTTACACCAGAACAGATGCGGAGGCCTTAAATTAACAAGCGCCTAAGAGAAAACACCCATTCCAAGTCACAGAAAAGCGTGTGTGTATGTTTGTGGTGCTTATTTGTTGAGGGATCCATGCTGAGTTTGCACGCGTGCAGCCAGAAATTCGAACTCCACCAGACCCGACCACTACCAGCACGAAACTAAACCGCAAGCTTTGCAAGAGCACTAAACCACACACTGTTCGACCCTTCCGGCGTCCAGTCCCGTTTTTGACAGGCCCAGGTTTTTAAAAGCCCGGTACCTTCGCCAACACACCGGACATCAAGGTAGCGGATGAGCAAATAGCAATCATGGCCTGCCATGTTTCCATCATTGACTTTGTGATGCCTGTGACGGACTGGGGATGAGCAGCAAAACAACAAAGCAGAAAAAAGGCAAGCAAAAAAAAGGAAATGGGTCACAGCAAGGATGCTGCACGGTTTGCCGCGTCCATTTTCGCCCTGGTACGCACCTGGTGTGGACAGAACGTTGCTACGGCTGTGCCGTGCTGTTGTGGCAAAGCTGTCACTTTCCGGTATCGGGTTCGTCCCGTTGACAGAGTAATAAATTGAGCGTTGTTTAAACGTGCGCCGGGCCGGAGCAGGGCAACCGTACCGTAGTGCGCGAGTCCACGCTCCAAAACCGTCGCTAATTGCTTCGGTTAATCAAATCAGCTTTTCAATTTTATGCAACCCAATCTGCCCGCCGGCGCCGTGGTGTCCCGTTGCAGCGTGGGGCTGAATTTCGAGATGTGTCGCGTTTTC